>CM047750.1:22754330-23003435 GCA_026225825.1 Pistacia integerrima
CTTCATCTGATTGATGAGAGCCGAGATTTAGAATTTGTAGAATTTGATTTTGAAAGACAGAAAGAAAAGGAAAGAAATGAAGAACCTCCAAATCTTGAGCTGAAACCTTTACCTTTCCACCTCAAATATGTGTATCTTAGGGAATCAGAAACCTTCCCAGTAATAATCAGTTCAAGGTTGAGCAAATTGGAATAAGAGTGGTTAATTCGGGTGTTAAGAGAGCACAGATCGGTAATTGGATGGACTATTTCAGATATTAGAGGCATCTCTCCATCTTTTTGCATGCATAAGATGCTCATGGAGGATGATATCAAGCCTAGAGTTCAACCACAACGAAGATTGAATCCTTCGATAAAGGAAGTGGTGAGAAAGGAGGTGGTGAAACTTCTAGATGCAAGAATAATTTATCCCATTTCTGATAGTCCATGGGTGAGTCCGGTGCAAGTGGTTCCAAAGAAGGGAGGTATCACAGTGATAAAGAATGAGAGCAATAAATTGATACCAACTAGGACGGTCATAGGCTAGAGAGTGTGCATTGACTACCAGAAATTAAATGAAGCGACAAGGAAGGATCATTTTCCACTTCCTTTCATTGATCTGATGTTGGAGAGATTGGCAGGGCATGCTTATTACTGTTTCTTAGATGGTTATTCAGGATACAATCAGATTACCACCGCTCTTGAGGATCAAGAGAAGACGACCTTCACTTGTCCCTATGGCACATTTGCTTACCGAAGGATGCCCTTTGGGTTGTGTAATGCACCAGCCACATTTCAGAGATACATGATGTCGATCTTTGGAGATATGATGGAGCAGTTTATAGAAGTCTTCATGGATGACTTCTCTGTTTTTGGTTCGTCCTTTGATAATTGCTTATCTAATCTTTCTTTTGTTTTGCAGCGATGTGCGATGTCAGGAGACGAACTTGGTGCTCAATTAGGAGAAGTGTCACTTCATGGTCCAAGAAGGAATAGTGCTGGTCATAGAATTTCAAAGGATGGAATAGAAGTAGATCGAGCAAAGACGGACGTGATTGAAAAGTTGCCACCACCCTCTAATGTTAAAGCAGTTCGAAGTTTCTTGGGGCATGCGGGGTTTTATAGACGATTCATCAAGGATTTTTCTAAGATCTCTAAACCCTTTTGCAATTTATTGATTAAAGATGTTGCTTTTGATTTCAATGATGAATGCATGCATGCCTTTCAAACTCTAAAAACGTTATTAGTGTCTACACCTATTATTGCAGTTCCCGATTGGGGGACTACCATTTGAATTGATGTGTGATGCTAGTGATTTTGCACTAGGAGTAGTGTTAGGACAGAGGAAAAACAAAGTGTTGCATGTAATTCAGTATGCTAGCAAAACACTCACTGATGCACAATTGAATTACGCCACCACTGAAAAAAAATTGTTGGCTGTGGTTTTTGCTTTTGATAAATTTCGTTCATATTTGCTAGGTGCCAAGGTGATAGTCTACACGGACAATTCAGCACTCAAGCACCTATTGGCAAAGCAAGAAGCGAAACCTCGGCTGATAAGATGGATCCTATTGCTACAAGAGTTTGAGTTGGAGATACGAGACAAGAAGGGGTCGAAAAATGTGGTGGTGGACCATTTGTCAAGGATTGAATGACCAATTCAGGGAAATGAAAAAGAAACCCAAATCAGAGAAACTTTCCCGAATGAGAAATTGATGAGAGTGGAGGAAGCACCGTGGTATGTAGATTTTGCAAACTACTTGTCAGCGAAAGTGCTCCCTATTGGCATGACCTTCCAACAAAAGAGGAATTTTTTCTCAGATTTGAAATACTATTTCTGGGAAGAGCCATTTCTTTATAGACACTGTGCTGATCAGATGATACGTAGGTGTGTTCCTGAAGAGAAAATGGAGAGTATTCTAAGGCATTGTCATGAGAGCGAAGAAGGTGGCCATTTTGGAGGAGCTAGGACAGCAGCCAAGGTTCTTCAATCTGGGTTTTACTAGCCAACCCTTTTCAAGGATTCTTTCCAGATGGTTCAGGAATGCAACCAATGTCAACGAAGTGGGAATCTTTCGAAAGCGAGATAAGATGCCACTGAACAATATCCTAGTTGTTGAGCTATTCGATGTATGAGGAATTAACTTCATGTGTCCTTTCCCAAATTCTTACGGGAATATGTACATTTTGGTAGCGGTGGACTACGTATCAAAATGGGTGGAAGCAGTTGCATTGCCATCCAATGATGCCCGGATGGTGGTTAATTTTGTGAGAAAGAATATTTTCTCAAGGTTTAAAGTACCACGGGCAATCATTAGTGATGGAGGATCGCATTTTTGCAACAAGCAATTGGATGCTCTGTTAGGGAAATATGGGGTGAAACATAAAGTTACGACACTCTACCATCCACAGACTAGCGGACAAGTGGAACTGTCAAACAGAGAACTAAAGGGAATCTTAGAGAAGATAGTCAATGCATCAAGAAAGGATTGGTCACGGAAGTTGGATGATGCATTATGGGCCTACCGCACGACATTTAAGACTTCGATTGGTATGTCTCCATTTAGAATGGTCTATGGGAAGGCATGTCATTTGCCAGTAAAACTTGAGCATAAGGCTTACTAGGCAGTCAAGCAGCTCAACATGGATTTACGAGTTGCTGGGGAAGAAAGGATGCTGACTTTGAATGAACTTGATAAGTTTCGCACGGAAGCTTATGAGAATGCTAGGATGTACAAGGAAAAGACCAAGAAGTGGCATGACAAGCATATCAGGAAGAAGAACTTTGAAGTGGGTCAGAAAGTGTTGTTGTTTAATTCTAGACTTAGGCTTTTCCTAGGAAAACTTGGCTCTAGATGGTCCGGACCCTTCATAGTTACAAGAGTTTACCCATTCGGAGCGGTGGTGTCACATGAAGAAAAAGACATATTTAAGGTCAATGGCCAGAGGTTGAAGCCATATATCGACGGAGTGATGAGTTGCAAGTCAAGTCACCTCTGACTTGACATCCCGAAATGAGAACTTGAGAGAGTCG
Organism: Pistacia integerrima; assembly: GCA_026225825.1. Classification (NCBI taxonomy): domain Eukaryota; kingdom Viridiplantae; phylum Streptophyta; class Magnoliopsida; order Sapindales; family Anacardiaceae; genus Pistacia; species Pistacia integerrima. The sequence goes on from CM047750.1 coordinate 22,757,343, forward strand.
AGCTTTCCGACTATAAACAAGCGCTCCTTGGGAGGAAACCCAAGTGTTTTTATTTGTTATTGTTTATTTACTATTTTGACGTTGTTTAGTTTTCTTATGATTTTTAGATGAAATCTAATTTGTGTGTTTTTGGGTGTTTCAAGTGAATTATCAAATCAAGGCGGAAATAGAATTCTTCCAGTTTTCGCCGCGGCGAAGCACATTTTGCAAAAATTGGAAGTTGGAAAGTCCCAGACTTCGCCGCGGCGAAGTAATTTTTTCGCCGTGGTGAAGAAAGTTGGGAGAAATTCGCCGCGGCGAAGCTTGTTCTTCGTCGAGGCGCTGAGCTTCTGCAATTTTTCGCCGCGGCGAAGACAAATTCTTCGCCGCGGCATCGACTAGGTTAGGATTCTAGGGTATTTAAATGAAGAATTTCCCGCGGCGAAGCTTGTTCTTCGCTGCGGCGAAGTCTATTTTTTATAAATACCCACACTATTTTCTCATTTTTAATGCAAAGGTTCAAAACACAATTGAGAGAAAAAAAATTCCTACTTCAATCCAGAGTTTTCTTCAGCAAATTCCCATCACTTTTCCTCATTTCTTAACTCTCCCAAACACCAAAACAACTCATTTTAACAACGATTTCTGCAAAAAATTGCAAAAATTTTTGGAAACCCTTGGTTTACAAAATTTGGGAATCTTGCGTTCTGGGCCAAAATCTGTGAAATTGGTGGTGAAAGCATCTTGGGATTGGTAAGATTTCGAGCCTTCCAAACTTTTAATTGTACAATTTCGAGTTTAGAGTTGTGGATCTGAAAATATTGATTGTTGATTGAGTTGTGGATTTTTTGGTGCTATTGTGCATTGATTTTGTTTGAGGAAGTGTTGATTGTGCATTATTTGGTATTGAAGAGTGTGGGTTTTGAATTTTGGAGTGTTTGGTTGAGTTTGGAAGAATCGTAGTTTGGGGGTCTAGGTGCAAAAATTTTGGAAGTGTTGTCAATTTTTGCAGGATTGATTGTGGTTGTCGTGGGACGCTTAGGGTTGAATTTGTTTTGAGTTGAATTGTTGAGTTGATTGGTAGTTTTGGGAAAATACCGCTCAAGGTACCATCAAAGGGTAAAGGAAAAGGAAAGAAAGTGGACAACCGGTTTCTAAATGACAAGGCTCGGACACGCTATGAAGGGGCAGTCCAAAGGAAAGACAAAGGATTTATCCCTAAGCATGGATTGACCGGGAGCCAGGCTACGGATTGGAGTCGAGAGAGATGTTGGGAATTATTTATGAGTGCACCTGCACATGCGACCGTAGAGCCAATAGTGCGAGAGTTTTATGCCAACCTCCCGGAGTGTGAATCTGTTGCTGTGTTTGTGAGGGGTATTGATATGGCATTTAATGCGAAGGTAATCAATGATTTTTATAACCTGCCTAAGATTGACCATGATGAGTATGAGGAATTCAGGAAGACACAGAAAAGGGATGAGGTGATCCTTAAGGCTATAGCAAGACCAGATACCCCTTGGGAGATTTTGAAGAAGGGCAAGAAGAGCATTAAGGGAACTAATTTGACACCGGTGGCTCTGTTGTGGCAGTAATTTATTTGTGCGAGGTACTTTATTTGTGCAAGGATGATGTTGGAGACGCACTATAGTACCATGACTTATGAAAAGGCATTATTGCTCTATTCTATTGCCACAGGAAAGAGAATGGATGTGGGAAAAATTATCCTGAACAACATTCAGCATGCAGCCAAACCAGGGCGAGGGAGTTACCCTTTCCCACATCTCATTATAGAGTTGTGCACTCGAGCAGGAATCGAGGTACATGATGATGAGCCACTTATCTATGTTGCCCCAGTTCTCGACTCAGACTATTATCACAAGCATCTTGCACGTTTCCGACGTGAGCAACCCAAAGGCCGGTTCCAAGACAAAAACGATGAGAACCATACAAGGCACCGCCACATCATCCGGGATTCCCATAGCCACTATAAGGAAATGATGCAAAGCAGATGATAAAGGGTGATAAAGGGCGGATGGCAAAAGCGTCGAGTGGTGTGCGAGCAGGAAATGATGTATGACATGCAAAAGAGTAGCTTCACCAAGCTCAACATTGATACTTCGGAATTCCAATAAAGGCTGATTCAGGGATGAATGGAATGGAGGGTTCGACTGACACCGAGGAGGGGCGACCAGAGGGAGACGAGGTAAGGAAGAATGAGCACCCAGAGCACCCTGTTTTTTGTTTGTTATTTTTCTTTATTTTAGTTGTTTTTGTATTTCATTTTGAACATTGAACTAAGTTGATACTTTTTGTTTTGGAATGTTTAATTTTTGTTTAATTTCCTAGTTGATGTAAAGACGAGATTAGGGTTATAATATTTTCATATTAGTCAGTGAATTTTTCTAACACAAAGGGACACCACGCTTTTCAATTGTTTTTACAGATTTTAGTGATGAAAAAGTCAAGGACTGAGTGTGCACACTGTTGAGCGAAACTTCAACTTCATGGATTAATCAGGGAACTATCTCGTACCTTTGTCGATGTTGTTTTTCTATTCCTCATTTATGCATAATGTGACATTGGGGACAATGTCATCTTTAGTTTGGGGGTGGGAAAATTTTGTAACATCTACTGAAAACTAGTACAATGCATGCGATTAACAATGGAAAATTGGGCCCAAAATGTTTCTTTTTCATTACAATTCACATGTCTTTTATACACAAAGGTTAATGTTTACAAAAGTTGCATTTCAAAAGACAAAATAGGGAACAAAGCAGCTATTGCTCCTCGCGCACCGATGCGCCCTCCAACCGCATCATCACCTAGAACCTCCGCATCCACAAAGGAAAAATAACGGTGAGCACAAATAATGCCTCAGAAGTAAAACTCTCTAAGCTGTCTCAGTGTGTGACTCTTAATTCTTTCCTTTTCTAATCTGCTTTATTTCTGTTTCTAATAACATCATGGCCTCATCTTCACCAGGAGGATCAACGGTTAAGGATAAGGCGTTCACACAAAGACCATCTCACTCTCTATGGCTATTGGGTGGAATTCACACATCAACCCAACCCCTTTCTTAGTGACTACCGAGTGAGGATCACAAAGCACTAACTTGGTTCTTTCTAACTATCGGGTGGAGATCACCTAGCACCTACCCGTTCCTCATGAAATTTGGGTAACGATCACCAAGCATTTACCCGTCTCTAGTCACTATCGGGTGATGATCACAAAGCATCAACCCGCTTCTACTAGCCATTGGATGATGATCACAAAGCATCAACCTACATATCTCTTAACTAACCGGGTAGTGGTCACAAAGCATCTACCCATTTCTACTACTCATCGGGTGACGATCACAAAGCGTCGACCCATCTCTCTAAGGGCTATTCGGATGATGATCACAAAGCATCAATCCGATTCCCATAACGGTCGGGTGATGATCACAAAGCATCATCCCAACTATACTACTCTTCTAACTCATTCTATTGTAGCATTTTTCAATGCTCTCTACCCTTAGAGTAATTTTACCCACTAAGTTCTCTACTCATAGGGTATTTCTAAACACAAAGTTCCCTACTCTTTCTTAGGTCACTTGTCAATGCATATAACAATGCACATGGATGATTCATCTCTACTAATGCACTTGTGAAATGCCAACATGCAATGTTGCAAGAATTAAGGTTCATTACTCACACTCAAACCTCTATTAGGCATTTCATCAAACAACTCATGTGCACTATAAAACTCTATCATGGCCATGAATCTAAAACTTTTCTTAACCATCCAAAATGGGGAAAAACCCCTTCACAAAGCCATAATAACCTGTCAAACAAAACACTTCCAAAAAGGGTTCCATAATACCCCTTAAATTCCATCTCAACTACCTTGCCAAACCAACAACCCATTTCTCAAATTTGCAAGGTATAAACAATCACAAAGCATAGAAATCTCTATTTAATCCTTCATACATGCTATATTACATGTATATCACATACATGCATCAAGTCTATCAAAACCCTAATCAAGAAATTTCATAAATCTCAACTTGGGTTGGGTTTTACTTACTTGTTATGGAGAGACTTCACCAAATCCTCTTTCCACTTGGTTTTCTTGGCTATTCTCTCTACTCATAACCAAAAGAATGAAAACCCTCAAAAAACCAAAATGAACTAAAATCCACAAATCACACAACTTAAGGAGAAATCCTTACCTTAGGAAGCCTTAGGTTGTTTTCTATACCCCAAATCACTTCAAAAACCCTTGAAATTCCTTGAACAAAAGAAAAGAGAAGTTGAGAGGAGAAGAATGAAGGGTTGCGTTTTTGGAGAAGAAGAATGAGGGTTTGCTAACTCTTAATTCCTTTTAATGAAATATAAACACACTCATTCCCATTTTGCCCTTACTCTTCTTTGGAAATTCCATCCATATCCTTTGATTCATTACAATCTCACCCCCATACCAACACATTCTCCATGGAAAATCCTTACAATTAACTCCCCACTTTTCCTGCTAGTTAGGGGTAGAAAGGTCAAATTGCCCTTAAGGAAGAAAATAGCTAAAACTCAATCAACAATTTATTGGGTTGTCAGCGCGAAATGGGGGCCTAAACTGTCGCCGCGGCAAAAGCGTCCCGGCGACTTCCCCGTGGCTTCAACCTCTCTTGCGCGGCCGAATTCTTCTTCGCCCCGAGCACTCTGACTGAAATTCTTCGTTTTCAACCAATTTCAGGGCAACATTCAACATAACACTCAAACAAACAAATATAACAAAAACCAACTCGATTAAGGGCGAAAGAGGAAACAATAACAATGTACCTCAAGCGGGGCGTTACAAATTTTGAGAAATTTTTTATTTTTGTTTAGTTAATTTTGTGTTTTTGTTGTGTTTGCCAATAATGAAATGTATAGGTCTATGATGAGACTAGGATTGTTGGGTTTTTATTGTTGAAAAATGTTTAAGCATCGTTTCAAGTTTATGTTGATTGACTGAATTTTGATTGAGGTTTGTTGAGTGGTTCAACCACCATTTTCATTTATTTCGGTATGCTTAGATTCATTTTATGTGGTTAGGTAAAGTTTTGATAATGTTGGTGGACAGTAGAACCTAGTAGAGAAGTGCTTGAGGCGAAATTCTAGGAATAGACACTGTTGAGGAAATGATTTAGGCATTTTTCGGAACGTTTGAGCCTTTCCAGCCAACCCACGAATGAATTGTTCCCTAGTCACCCATTTTAGCCTTATGAGATTATCATTGTTTTTTATTTCCTTGCAAACCAAAAATTGTCCAATCCAATTACCCTAAACACTTTATCATACCCTTTAGGAGAATTTTGGACCTAATGCAAACACAAGGAACTTGAAGAGTTGTGTGAATGAACTAAAAGAATAGTTTGGGGGTTGTGAGAAGGGCAAGAAGAATAAGAGAGATAATTAACCTCAATTTGAGATTCTTGTTATATACAAAAAAATAAAAATAAATAATAAATTAAAATTAATAAAAAAATAATTTTTTATTTCGAGAATTGCATTACAATAGCAAAAATAAGAATTTTTCATGGTTGAAGGTTGTTAAATGGTTGAAATTTTGAGTGATGGTTGAGAAAGGAAGTGGGAGTTGGATTAAATCTTAGTGTTTGCTTTAAGGAAACCAAGTTCTTTTGTTTGTTTACCCTTTCCTTTCCTTTGGAGCCCACTACCAGAGCCTAACGTTACAAGCTTGCAAAGACCTTTTGATTCTTAGCGATGTCTAATCCTCATTAGTGAAGAGTAGTTCGATATTTAGGCTTATGGAGTCTGTCGCAATTTGATAAACTTCGCATGTCTGCATAAAATAATCCGGGAAGTCGAAAGGTGGATTGTAGTGGGGATCACCTATTTAGGGGACCAATAGAGAAAGATAATTGATGCAACTTATAACTTCTTGGAGTGTTGAACATTTTTCTAGTAATAATTTTTCAACAACATTTGAGACTTGTATAAATTCTAGGCAATTCGTATGTTGAGTTGAGTCTAAGTTTTGTTTGTTCATTTCCAGTTTTGTTATGTTGTGTTTTGGTTGTTATTGTTTTCCTTCTTTGAGTTTTGTACCTAATGCTCGGGGACGAGCATGTCTTTAGTTTGGGGGTATTTGATAATCCGAGGATTATACTGTTTTAGTTAGGCTTTTAGGCCGGATTTTAGATACTTCTTAGTTCATTTATGCTTGAATTGCTACTTAATTCTTTACATTTTGTGTTTCAGGCCAAAATGGACATTTTGAGCTAATAATGAGCGAATTGGAGTTTTTGGACTCAGAAGTAAGCGGATCTCAGAAGTTGGGAGAGTTCTGAAGCAGAGTGAAGCACTATGAAGCTTGTTCCCAAGAGAGAGCATCGAAGATTGAAGATTCAAGCAAAGAAGCAAGCGGAGGGCAATTCTGTAATTTCAGAATTCTTCATGAAGGTTCGCTGTGGCGAAAGGAGTTACGCACGAGTCAATTTCTACTTCGTCTCTGCGGCAAGATTCCTTCTTCGCCGCGGCGAAGTCTATTTCAGTTTCTTTAAAATGCACAGTTTCATTTTTAGGCAAAGTCTCAGGTTTTTGGGCGAAGTATAAAAGTAAAACTTTGCCATTTTGAGAGTTAGTCGTTTTTAGTTTAGAGCAGCTTATTCTCATGTGGCTTAGTTTAGATTTGACGAAGTTTGGGTTGAAAAGTGAGAAGATTTGGGATTGAATCTGGTAGATCCTTCAACTAGGGGAGATCTCTTGTCTTTTCTCCCATTTCAATACGTTGAACCTTGTGTTTATTGTTTTTCTTGCTGTGTATTTTGATTTAGCTATGAACTAACCCATTTTGGGTTAGGGTTTTGATGTAATTCGGATTTCCATGGATTGAGCAATTGATTTTGTTATTTTCATATGCTATTGTATGGATTGTGTGGTTATTCTGATTTTATTGCTTTTAATTTATGAACATGATGAGATTGAGAAATGAGTCGTGTTAAGCTTCTTAGGTAATTACCATTGTAGTATTGAATGCTAGAGATAGATTTGAGAATCAATGAATTCAATCTAGGATTCCATGTGCTTAATGACCTTAGAACTATTAATCTTCAAATTATTGGGTGCAGAAGTTTAATAGGGAAAAGTAGGAAAACATAGCCTCAGAAGGTATATTTTACAATTTAGAGAATTCAATTTACAATCAATGCATGTGAATATGGAAATAGCATAATCCGGAGGTTTAATCCATAGAGTCCGAATGAAGTCAAAACCCTACCCGTTTGTTTAAATTGATATTTCCTTGTTTTTAATCTTGCTTTCATAATTTAGCAATTTTTGTTTTAGTTTTAAGTTTAATTTTCTCCCATTAATCCAAACAAATTCAATTGCTCCAACTTGAAAACAGTAGCAAACTTAGTGCTTAGCAACCAATCCTTGTGGGAATGATACTCACTCATCACGTTATTACTTTATGCGACCAGTGCACTTGTTATTTATGCATGTTGTAGTAACAACGCATCAGTGGACTGATAAATGATGCATGTTTGGAGCATTAGAATTAACTTTCTAATATTGTATTAAGATGTTTATTAGCTGTATTTTTTTTCATGGCAGGTCTCCAACATTCAGCATTAATTTCATAGGAGACTATTGGGTTGGTGCAGGATTTTTTGGTGTTGTAGTTTTGTTTTTGTGGTTTTGTTTTTGTTTTTGTTCTTTGCAGTATTGGGAATTTATAGATTTTTGGAGTTCAGCTTTTTGTAGTCGCTAGGATATTTTCTCAATAAGTGCAATTTTTTGTGTGTTGGATCTGCAGCTTGGATCTACTCTTGAGGTGTTCTGGTGCTAGATCTATAGTTTTTGGTTGTTTGGGTATGCTAGTTGTTGTTGTGCAGTGGATGGCATCGGTGCATGACCAAACAAAGGATTTTGGAGAGCTTTGTTGGGAGATGCAACAGCAGAAAACTGCATTTTTGCAATTCCTAGAAGTATGTTCAGAGCTATGCAATGTTTTGTTAAGAAGCTTGGCTATTTGTGCAGTGTGTTCTGGAGTTGCAACTTCGATGCTGCATTTTGTTAGCTCTTAGTGCAGTGTTTTTGGGGCTAGATGTGATGATTAGGCTATTATTTTTGCAGTGTCCATGAGAGTTTGGCTGGTTGTATAATTTTCTTGTACAGAACTCTATGCATACTCTTTGTAGATTTTATCAGGCCATGTTTAGTAGAATTACTTGTTTTCTTTTTGTGATATGTAAATACTAATAAATATATTTTCTTTTTAGTTAAATATTGAGACTAGATTGACCTAAAATATTTATTTATAGCTAGTTGGGTTTGATGAATTGTTGGTAATTCAATGTTTAATTAAAATCTCTATCAATCTCTTCTATGATTATGGATAATAATCCATATTTGGAAGAAGCAACAAAATTATCAGGGCAATACAGGCATCTTGCTTCAATATTTACTTCAATGTTTGTATTACTTTACCAAATTGTGAAGGTTTTTTCAGGATCTAGAAATCAACCTCTATGTTAACAATTGACTTTGTTTTTTATCTCTACTCAGCCAGGACAATATATGTATATACACGTAATTATATTTATGATAAGTAACTTTTTTTTTGGGGGGTAGTAAACTCAATAATTTTATAAAAGAATAAAAGAATTACAACCTAAGAAATGGGACTCCCCTTTAGAACCAAGAACATTGGGCATTCCCAAGGAACAAAACTACAAAAGCAAGGACAACCAAGGAAAGGCAATCCTTGTACACAAGAGACTAAAGCAACCAAGGGCACCCAAATGTCAACCCCTAAAAAGCCTTTACAAAAAGGATCAGCAAACCAAACCAGAAAAACAGGCCAAGCTTCAAAACCAGTAATCCACACTATACAAGCTAGAAGGAAATCCCGAAAACAAAAAACGCACAGACAGCATGGACTACACAAGTTATAACAGACACCCAAAGACTGCACACAACACCAAAGACAAAGAACAATTGCAACAGCTTCAAAAACAGAACACAAGCACAATCTACACCAACTGCAAAATCTCTTGGGCAGAGCAAACAAAAACTGCAAAAACTGTTGCATCTTCGACCAAGCTAAAGCACTCCCTTGGCAACAGCATAATCATGCAAAAATACTACATTACTTGCCACACATCCTATAACCAATAACCAAAAGCTATACAAACTGTAGAAAACTCCCGTCAGCAAACAAACACTGGACAGCCTATACAAATTGCAACAATCTTTTAGAAATTGCACACACTGCAAAAAACATAAAACTAACAAACCTGCACAAACTACCCGGAATGCAGCAATCTCCCGGAACCTTCAAAAACTACAATAATGCTGATTCTGCAACAGCAGCACAATTACCTGCCTAAAATAGTTACCAAAAGACAAGCAAATAATTCTATGGAGAGGGCACGACTACCTGCCTAAAGTAGTTACCAAAATTATTTATGTTTGAATCTTTTATTATTGACCTAGGAAGATATATCAAGCTAGTGCACCAGAAGTTAAAAACAGAACCAAATAGGCAAATATTTGGCACAAAATACATACTCCCAAAGTTCAGCAGTATTAAAACTAAAATGCCAACATACAAGAACCAAACCAGTCAAACATAATTAAATGCAAATATGAATTGGACCCTGCTTCTATTTGGGATTTATAAACCATTCTAAAGCTCTCCTACAATCCTGTTAAATATTTAGGATTACGAAAATCCAGAAACAAGGAAAAAAAATTCCACGGTTAATCACATACAGCACCAACCACAAGTATTCAACCAACAATACCAAATCCATAAATGCTTCCACAACGGCAGAGCTAAGGGCCTTGAAATGGGCAGCTCCTGGAATCCTAATCAACAAGCAAATAACAAGCATCATTATTTAGAAAACCAGTGTGAATCATCCAAATAAACACACATTTCTTTGATCAATCAGTTTGTTTAAAAAATAAATAGAATGAAAAAACCCTAACAGCTAATTTAAACTAAAAATCAAACTGAAAAAGATAATAGAGTCCTACATGTGCCTTCAATTCTCAGCCAGTGATGCATGGCAACTTCTAGCGAGGCGTGGAAACGACGAGGGTTTTGTTTGTACCTTGTTGACATCTGGTGACGCGTCGCGGCATCTGGCGAGGTGAGGCGTCGTCTAGCGAGGCTTGGAAACGACAATTCTAGTTGGTTTGGCGAGACGTGTCAACTTCTGGCGAGGCGTGGAAACGATGGTTAGTCTTTGGTTTGTTGACGTTTGGTGAGGCGTCGCGACATTTGGCGAGGCATGGCGTGGTGGCGTTTGGCGAGGTATGGAAAAGACGATTTGGTTTGGTTTGTTAGCTTTGGTGAGGCGTCGCGGCATGTAATGAAATTGGGATGAGATTGGTTGAGAAATTTTGAGAAATTGATTGTGAGATGAGGGGTAAAAATTGAAAGGAATGGGGAAAATTGTAGTGTTTGTATTGTAGAGAAAATGAACTTGATTTAGGGAGTCGATTTAAGGGAAGTGATATTTGAAGAAAAAAAATATATTTTTTTGGGAAAACTGACATGACAATTAAGTGATGTGGCAGATGAGGTGGCATTTGTCATGTCAGTTAGTACTAGGGTTAGTAAGATTGGTTAGTGTAGATAGCATTACTCTTCCAGGTTTTCTATAGTTAAATCTTGAATTTATAGAAATACCCTTATTTTGAAAGTGTGTTGACTTTTTCATACAAAATTGTTTTCATTGATTTTATATTTTCTAAAATCTTATAAAATCAGAAAATGCTCTAGTTTTAAAATTTTGTAATTTTTAAAATTATCTCTTTTCCAAAAACTTATTATTTTAACCAAGGTTCTGAAACCCAGACCGGACTGGGCGATCGAACCAGTCCGATTGGGACTTGCTTGCATTTCCGGTTTAAAGAGAGCAAATAACCGGCATTTACATTCAAACCGTTTCAAACCGCGGTTGGACCGTCACACTGTAGCAAACCGACGGTCCAACCGGTATTAAACAGATTTTCGGTCCACACCTTTCCGGTTTAACACATGAAATGAAAAAAAAAATTAAAAATTAAAAACCACAGTTGCGCACAGTCACACACATAAAGTCAAAGTGTCAAACCAAACCCTCAAAATTTTTAACACATTTTCCATTTGCTTTTGAGCTACAGATACAGAGCCGTCTTGCCCCTTCTTCAGTTTTTCACTTTTTCATCTTGGTTTGCTATTGCCATTCGCGATCTCCTTCACTCCCCAGTCTAGTCCTCCTCTTCGTGTCCTCCATTCGCAACTCAGAAGTCAGATCTCCTTCAAGCTTTCAGTTAAGCAGGCGATTGACCTCACGTCTTCTCTTTAGTCTTCAAGTCTTGATCTGCGATCTGCTCTCTCGCTTGGCGGCTTCTTCTTCCTTGCCGTGGCTGGTCTGCTGCCTACAACTCTTCATTCTTCAACTTCCAGTCTTCCAGTCTTCAACGTGAACTCTTCAATCATCACCATCACCATTGCTGATCTGCCGGATTAGTCATTTCAGCTCAATTTTAGCCTTCACATCTGCTGCTGTCTGCCGCCGTCTACCGTCATCTACGAGCTGCCATTTGCCGTGACCAAGTAACAATCTATAGATTTCTATCTTTCTCTGTCTTCTATGCTTTATGTACAGATTTATGAACCATGTTAGTGGCTTACAGATTTATGAACCTACATGTTAGTGGCTGGCTTTTGTATTTATGATGTAGATTGTGTAAAATGTAAATTCGCCCCTTGTTTTTGGTTTTGAAATTTGAATTGATTCATGATATTGTATTATTGACTTATTGTAATGTGATGTGAAATTGTGAAATGTGAATCAGTGAATCAGTCAATTTCTCATGGGACATTAGAAATTGATGGTGAAACTGTGATCTGTGGAAGTTGCTTACTTGCTTGCACCGTGAAGCATTATTATTAGTTTATTACAGTAAAGAGTAATTGAAAGGGGGAGTTTATTCATGTTGTGAATTGTGATAATAACACAGGTTTTTGGTTTTGACTAATTGACTTATCAATTTGCTTGGTTCTTCCATTGAGTAGCATGAAATGTTCTTCACTGAAAAACAAATTGATTTAAAGTTATATTTTATAAATTATAACAAATTGATTGTTGGTTGCCACTTGCCAGGGGAGAGAATGTCATCATCTTCGTCTGCACATAACTCATCAGCCGCATCCATTTCCTCGCAATCTTTTCGAGGAAAGACCGATATAGCATGGGGACATGTTCTTGAGAGTGTTGATAAAGATGGAAAGAAAATATTATCTTGTCGTCATTGTGGCAAGGTTACTAGAGGTGGTGGTATTTTCAGAATGAAGCAACACCTAGCAAGAGTAAAAGGGGATATTGGAAAGTGTCCGAAGGTTCCATTTGATGTTAGATTCAATATGAATGAATCACTGAAAGAAATAGGAGTACAAAATAAGGAAAAAGAAGATTTTCGGAAGCATGCAACTCCTTTTGGTGATGCAGTACATGAATTTGAGGGTGATCAGTTAGATGAAGAAAATGAAGAGGTTTTCCCATCACAAATGACCATGAATGAAGGTGGTAGTAGTGGCGGTAAAAAACAATTTACGAGCAGTAAGAGAAAGAAAACTACGGGGGTTAGTAATTATTTTGCTCCATGAACTACTTCTGGGTCTCAGCCTTCAATTAGGAGTGTTTTGGATGGAAAAGATGCAAAGTGGAGAGCAGACATGTCTGTTGCACGATTCTTTTATGATGCTTGCATCCCAATAAATGCTTTAAATTCAATTTATTTTCAGCCTATGTTGGATGCTGTAGCTGCAATTGGCCCTGGGTATAAACAACCTACTTATGAGAGATGCTAAGAAGGAAGTCCAATTAATTATTGACAATTATAAGAGGATTTGGCAAGAGGTTGGATGTACATTAATGGCTGATGGTTGGATTGATATTTGCCATAGATCATTGATTAATTTTCTTGTATATTGTCCTAAAGGTGTTTGCTTTATAAAATCAGTGGATGCTTCAGATGTTGTAAAGGATGCCTTTACATTATTCAAGTTGTTTGAGGAAATGGCTTTATGAGTTGGACCAAACAATATTGTCCATGTTGTCACGGATAATGGAGCAAGTTATAAAGCTACTGGAAGAATGTTGTCCGAGAAGTATGAGAATATTACTTGGTCACCCTGTGCAGCCCATTGCTTAAATTTAATTTTGAAAGATATATCTGAGTTGGACCACATAGTGCATCTTGCAAAACGTGCTTTTGAAGTAACCAAGTTTGTGTATAATCACACAATTTTGATAGCTTGGTTGAGGAAAAGAGAGGTAATAGCTTATAAACCTTTAACTCATGTTTTTGTCAATTTATTACATAATAAACATTTTGTAATAATTTACTAACATCTATTATGTATTGTATGTATCACTTGAACAGGGTTGGAGAGAAATCATATGGTTTGCTACTACTTTCATTGCATTAAGAAGTCTACATGAGCACTGATGGGAATGCAAAATATCATATTTACCCCCCTTAATGTTTAGTCTTTTATACGTATTTGTTGCCTAAATATACTCATTATTATTCTATTTTGATTTATGATGCAAATGGAGGCGTTAATTGCAAAACGGAACTAATTAAGTGAATTCGGACAGTTTCGATGTTGTTTTGTAATCTGGGCATAACTCTCTCATCCGAGCTTCGATTGAGATGATTCAAAATTCTGTGGAACGCTAAGAAATATATATACAACTTTTATGTTTTGAGTTTGGAGAGATACTCACTCCATCAAGGCTGTAATCGAGCTTGAAGTTGGACGATCTATCTTGGGCGATCCTGGAACATTATGCCTTGTCATGCAAATCAATTGGGCAATTTATTATTGGAAGGTTTGAAGACATGTGGCACGCAAGTTACAGCTCAAAATCACCACTTTCCTATTTTATTTTAGGACTTTATCTTATTATCAATTAATTAGAATTAAATTAGGATTAATGTTATTTTAGGATATTAGAATATTTCTTTTAGGAGATTGAGTGGGATTCAAATACTTGAACTGGATTTTTGTTAAGGGGATCAGATTAGGTTTTGGAAAAAGGGGACCACGCCTCTCTCTTCTCTTCTCTGCAATTTTTCTTTCTTTTTGAGTTTTTGTTTATGGCCATGAGCGGCTAAACTGTTGTAACTTGGTCGAAGGAAATGGAGACCTCGGAATCAACCAACTGTGAGGTCTAATCTATTTTATTTTAGTGTTCAATTTTCGTGTTTGAGTATTGAATGTTATTCTGTGCATATCTTCATGATTGATGCATTTAATTACTAGGAGGCCTACTAGTGGATTATTTGTTGCAATCTACTGCTAAGTTTGATATCAAATCCGTAATTGTTTGATCCCTCTAACTTGTGAAGCAATTAGGGTTAATAATTTTCTTAAGAGGAACATTCAACTAAATTAAATACAACCGCTTGTGTTTGTGTTGTTTAGCTTCATCGATTTCTCTAATTCTTAAGGCTGTCATTAGATTAAATCTTTAGCGCTTGTCTAGGGTTGTTTAATGGTAAGATTAATTAAGATCGCTTGTTTCCTAATTAATTACAATTAAGGAGAGATAGGAAAATAGTTCCAACGGTGAATATTTAAACAAGAATTGATTTATTTTTGCATCAATGATCAGTTGTAAGATTCCAACGGTGGATGTTGACGGAGACCAAGTTTCGTTATATTAATTGATTTCAATTTAAATTGTTTTTGTTTTGATTTTTTGCCAAGGCGTTTTCTTTTTGTTTTACTCAAAACCCCCAGCTTTGTTCACATCATCGAAAAATTCGGCTAGACACTCTTCGTGGGATCGACCCTTACTTATCCTATTTACAGTTTAGTAGTTAGGTTAGAAAGGTTATTAATCTTGGTTGCCTACGACAGCACACCAAGCACAAACATGACTTGCAAGCTATGGTGACTGATAGGTTTTTTGTGGACTCTCGATATACCAGAAGTAGTAAAGGCAAGAATGTTGTTCCCATAATTCTAGATAATGAATTTTGGGATAACATGGGTTACGTTTCCAAAATTGTGGCTCCTTTGATACGTTTGTTGCGAATTGTGGACTCAGATAAGAGACCTGCAATAGGATACGTGTATGATGGCATGTACAGAGCCAAAAAAGCGATCAAGAAGTTCTTTAGAAAGAGAAAGACATTGTACAAGCCTTATATCGAAATTATTAAGCAGTGGGGGGATTTGCTTTTGCACCGCAACATTCATGCTACTGCTTATTATTTGAATCCGGCTTTTCAGTATGGCTGTGCAACTTTCTGCAGGAAACCAGAGGTTATGCGTGGTTTCCTTGATGTTGTCGACAATAAAGCAAGTGCATTCAAGTTGAACAAGACAAGGGTAGTGGACAAAAGTAGAATATATCGAGATCGCGAGGAAAGCTTTTCTCGTGAGCTTGCCTTTCAAACTTGCAGAACCACACAACCTGGTATGTGATAGATTATTTCATATGGTTAACACTCTTAACTTTTAATTAGATGAATGGTGGAGGACATATGGGTATAGTACTCCACAATTACAAGAGTTTGCAATTAAGATTCTGAGCCGAACTTCAACCTCTTCGGGATGTGAGCGAAATTGTAGTGTTTTCGAACGTATCCATACAAAAAGAAGGAATAGATTGGAGTATCAATGGTTGAATGATTTGGTTTTTATCCATTATAACTTGCAATTGAAAAATAGGTATAAAGCATTGGCAATTTTAATATTTTTATTATCTCGTATTTTTAGTGATATTTTTATTTGGCGTGTCTTTCAGGATATGTTACAAGAAAAGCAGTTGCGATCCTATCGATTATGAAAGCATTGATAGAACAAAATTTTGGATTGCTGATGATGAACAGGAGGGTGATGACTTCAATTTAGATGAATTGGAGGAAGCACTTTACAAAGAAGGATCTATTCCTATCGGTGTTGATGGCCAACCCTATTCTGATTCAGCAGGTGGTTCACAAGGTTGTTTTCTAACTTTTAACCAACTTGGTAACTATTTTAATTTATAATATCAAAAAACAATGTACATTATAAATTTTAACTTATATTTTTAATTTTTGCTAAATTTGTAGTTGATGGTCATGATAATGATGATAACTCGGATGATGATGTGGATAATCAATTTAGGATGGGTTGACCCGTTAAAGAATCTATTTGGTTTCTCCTTTTTCCCTTCACTTACCGTGAGCTGCTTCTGAATTTGTTTGTGGTTGGGTTGGTAGAATGGATTGATATTGTGTAATTTTATATGTTGGTTGGTGGATTGGTAGGTATTTTGATATTTTGTAATTTTGATGGTTGGCCGTTGGTGGATTCATATTTGATAATTGATAATACTTTGTAATGCCTTTAATGTTGTTTGAAACTTTAGAGTTTTCTTTAGAGTTTAGACTTGAGGATTGAATTTGTAAACTTTAACTATCAAACTTTGATGGTTTTATTATTGTTGTAGGGTTGGTTTGATGGTTTTTAAACTTTAATTAGATGGAGAAATTATTGTTGTAGGGTTGCTTTTGATGGTTTTTAAACTTTAATTAGATGGAGAATCTGAATTTTTTGCCTTTTTTACGTTTTTGCTTATTTCAGCATGCTGATATCAGCATGACATCATGCTGACATCACGTGATGGACCGGTAGGCCAGGTTTGGACCAGTCAAACCGTTGAGCAGGAGCAAGCCATTTGGCAGGGTCGGCTCTCGGTCTGGTTTTCAGAACCTTGATTTTAACCCTTTCGGTTTTGTCTTTATTTTAATTCTATTTTAAAAGAAAATTTTATATCTTTTAAATTCTCTCCCTTACTATTTAAATTCATAAACTCAATTGACTCATTTTATTTTATTTGTATTTATTTTAAAATTGCTGAAAAAGCCCATTTGAAGCCTTTATTTGCCTTAAAATATAATTTTAATCAAATTCTTTTATTTAAAATATTTTCCTAACAACATTTATCTTAAGATTTATTTTAGATTAGTCTCCATTTTTATTAAATTTTATTTTAAAAAAATGTTTTATCTTACCAAAACCTTTATTTTATCCTTCTATTTATCTTACATTTACATTTATATATATATATATATATAATGTTTTTCCAGCATTTATCTTCTCTTAATAAATATTTAAACCCTTTCAATTATTTATATATGTGTTCATATTAATTTCCTTTTTATATATTTTATCCTTTGAAGAAATGTGTATGATTTTATTTAAATCTCTTTTCCGTTTTATATAAACGACAGCTCTCCATAATTTAGTAAATAAATAATATTTTGCTTACAATTGGGTTATACAAAAAAACAAAAATTACACAAAATTTATGTAAAATAACTATTTTATCATTTGTTTTTTATCTGTTTGTATGACTCAATTGTTTGATTCAATTGTAAGTATAATATTGTTCTTTTATTCATCCTTTTATTTTATTTCATCAAATAGCTTAATTTTATGAATCTCTTAAATTACATTAATCTATTCTCATGTACTTCATCATACATTGGTCCATCGAAAATGATCTAGTAATTATATGTGAAACTCAATGGACATAGATGCAGAAAATAAAGGAATTAGCAAAGTAACGAATGGGCGAAAAAACCCTCAAGTCCTCAACAGTAATAATGTCCGCGGTTTTAATATTTTCAATTAATATATTTATTGGTTAGTAAGAATATTAGGGTAAGGATGAAAGGATATTAGGGTTTCCGATTAGCTGTTTATAATTCTTGAGAGTGAGCGGCTTGAGCTAGGAAAGAGAAATTCAATTTCCAGCTTCAAACCCTAGCTCCGAAGAAGATTTCTAATCTGAGTCTGACTCCGACCGGGAATCAACTCCTAAGCCTATTGCCACCAAACCCATGAAAGAAACCCCAAAAGCCACCACCACAAAACCAAGGTCGAAAGCTCCGGCAAAACGCCCCAATGAGATGGAGGAGTCTCTGAAAGACTCAAAACGGGCGAAGAAGAAGGAAACGGGCACGGATCCGGGTGATGAAGATCAGAAGAAGCCGGGAGAGCACAATCGACAATCTTATGAGTTGTCTAAACAGCTATGGGGCAATGAAAGTACTAGTGGTGTCAATGATAAGAAAGAGAGGATGCTTTTGTCTGGGATGGCTGGTTCGGAGGAGTTTGTAATCAAACAGGGTTTAGATATGATTGGAGGAGCCAAAAAAGCGGAATTGGAGGAAAGGTGGAAGAAACTGCAGATTGCTCAGTTGCAGTTGTTTGTGGAGCGGACTGATCTGATTAAGGAGCAGACTGAATTGATTTTGGAGGCCATGCAGTTGCAGTCGTTTGTGGAGCAGAATAATTTGATTAAGTAGAATGCTGGTTGATTTTGGAGGCCATGAATCATCCGGTCACTAGGTATAATTTATGTATTTTGTGGTTGTTGTTTTGAGAATAAGTAATTGAGCTATTAAGTTGACAGTCTTGCTTAGTCTTATAATGCATATAATTTGACCCAACTTTATTGGAAAGTTCTTGTTTACGCCTCAAATATTATCGCCCACATGATTGCTTAGAGAAAATATGTTACTAAATATGGTTTGAAAAGGTGGGTTTATCTGAAAACTTAAGCTCGTTGATGATAAAGCCAGGAGTTTCACAATTGGGCATTTATAACATTTCTGAATGCTTGAGAATCGTGAAAGAAAGTGAATTTGTTATTGCATTCAGTAAAGCTTAAATTGTTTTACAAGCAATGTAGCTTCTTGATCTATAGGCAGTTAATTATGACAGTATACCTATTATCTTCTTGAAGCTCTTTATTTGAGTTCAGTTTTATACATTTATGCTTATCTGATTTATGCTGTAGAACTCTTGATGCTATAAATAATGTCATTAGTATCTACAATAGTGATAAGTTCTGAGTTAAATTTTAAAATCAGAAGTATTTAATCCAAGTTATTTACAAAATTTTAGTTAACTGGATACTGAAATGGAAATATCTTCAAATGTATACTTCACTGGAAATTGCTGGACAACCTGGAGTAAATTATCTGTAAGACTTATGAAGCCTGATTGCAAGGACATTGGGAAGTGAACACTGTTATGATATTAGACATGCTCTGCATAATGTAGCGTTTTTGTTCTATATGTTTTAACGCTGTTGCAGATTCTTTGGTAATTGATTCTCAAATATTTGTTCCCAAGATGATTTTATTGAGTCCTCCATATTAACTAAACATTATCCTGGGTTATCTATATGCTCTCTTTTGACAGATTCAAACCCTGATGATCCTCTTGTCCCTGAAATTGCCCTCATGTACAAGACTGACAAGACCACGTATGAGGCCATGGCTCACAGCTGGACTCAGAAATATGAAATGGGTTGATGGTGATAAATCGCCTGGTCTCTTGGATAGAAATCAGGAGTCCATGATCCTTCTCATTTTGGTAAAATTAGGAGAAATATCTAGAGTATCCTCTTTCCTGTTTTCTTGTTATTATTGGGACTGTTAGTGGAAGATAACTTAGTCAGTTTCCTTTGTGAATATTTTGTTTGGAGAATACATTAAAAAACAGGGAAAACAACTGTAATGTAATGTTTGCTCGTATTTTTATTGTTGGGTACTTGAAATGAAAAGTGGTTAATTTTTCTTATAATTGTTGGTCTTAGATTAATAATAGCCACTTTATCCGCATAGTTGTGAAAGTAGGATTGCGTATCCTAGGCGTTGGATAATAATTTATGCACTAGGGACTCTGTTTTAAAACCCGGACCGGACCGGCCGGTCTGACCGGTTCGACCGGGAGCCGTCTTTTACTTCGGTCCAGGTTTACATAAAACCGAGAATGTCAATAAACCCGTTTTGGATCGGTAATGGACCGCCAGAACAGTACAAAACCATACCGACCCGGGGCTTAATGATAGGTCCCAATCAGAGTAATTTGAACACTCAAAGATAATTCTCTTAGGGTGAGAATCAAACCACAATAATTGATAACTTTTTCTCCCCCTTTTCATTTCCTTTGTTCAGTTTATTATACATCCTACTGCTGGAGTATTGGGACCGAGTCTTTAGGAGACTCAACTTCCCCTTCCCCACGATCTTCTTCAACAATAACTAGAAACATGGAAATAACTATAATTCTGGAAATAGGAAATAGCTTGACTAAGTCTAAACAAATGGAATTAAACAAACAAATAGAAAATGAAGGCTATTGGATTGGACTAGGCTGATGATATCAGTCCAAGTAGCGTGGGTGGGGCCGTAAGGTCCGTGAGGACCTTCTAGGCCTAACACTTAAATCGGTTCATCTAATTCAAAAAAATTCATATTCCTAAACTAATTTTAACACCGTTTCATTATCTTCCATTTTCATCTTCAACTGTAAAGAAGAAGTAAGGGGAGAGGAAGGGAAGGGAAGGAAGAAGAAAGAGAAGAGGAGACACCAAAAAGAGTAAGAAGAAGATTAGAAGAAAGAAAAGAGGAGATGAAGAGAAAGAAAAGGAAGAAGAAAGTGAAGAAAAATTATAGTAGAGGAAGAAGAAAGAGGCGAAGAAGAAAGTGACGGAGAGTGATGGGGGAGAGAGAGAGAAAAAAGGAAAAAAAAAAAGAAATTGATGGAGAGTGATGGCGTGATGGGGAGAGAGAGAAAAATGAAAGATGGAAGTGATGGGGAGAGAGTAAAAATAATTAATAATAAAACTTGAGGGTGTATTTACTTTATTTTAAACTCACAAGGGTTTATAGGTAACATTTAAGGATGTATTTGTTGGTTTTCAAACTTATAATAATTAATGGAATTGTTTAAAGATGTGACTGTTACATACCGGTTAGACAGACCGGTTCAATCGGTTGGACTGGTCAACCTGCGAACTGACTCTTTAACCGGGTCAACGAACGGTCTGATTTTTAAAACAATGACTAGGGACAACTTTTTATTCCTCGGGTGTATCGTGTGATTTATTTGTTAAATTAATTGTATCTTGTCATGTTGATTATTATTATTGATTAAACTTGAAAGCAAATGCATATATAACTAATGAATGGGTTTGATCTTTCTTTTATTTTACTATAAAATACCCGGTGTCAACTGTAGGTTAGAAATTTTATGAAATCTCCTAATGGATAAAGCCTGACTTATAATTTAATCTAACAAAATGTCATGTATAAGTTCGACGTAGTAGCTTGCAAGTGGGCAAATAGGGTTTATTATGAACTAGCCAACTACGAGCGGTCACGTTAGGATTGTGAGAAAAAATTTGAGATTGGATTGTAAGTGTAGTATTGCTCAACTTCTAATACCAACTCAACATAATTCCAACCCTTATCAATATCTAGAGGATGTATCATTTTCTTAGCAGCCAATCGGACTTTCAAGAAAAAATAGAAAAAGAAAACAGAAACCGGAAACTAACAAGAACTCGCATATTTTGGTTGGACAAAGCATACATTGACCACAATTGAGTAGTAGCACAGTCAAATTTAAAAATCAATTAAGTCTATGTACCAATGGGTTAACAATAATGCTATGGACACCGGGATTTTTACATCGAAATATTGTACCGGTCTACGTGTAACACGCCTCTAATTTTTTTAACAAATTTTTTCGAGTGAACGGCCGTCCATCAAATTTGGACGACCGTTCACTCACATGGACGCCCGTACATATTATATGGTCCCCATTTAATGGACGCCCGTCTATAAGTAAAATGAAATAAATTTTTTTTATAAAAATTAGGGACGGTTGTTCATCCGTTATGGACGGCCGTCCCTTAATTTTGGACGGGCATCCGCAAATAAGGGACGCCTGTCCAAACCAAAATATGAAAATAAAAAAAATAAAAAATTAGGGACGGCCGTCCATAAATTTTGGACGGCGGTCCCTTAAGTTTGGACGGGCGTCCTGTCCATACTTTAAAAAAAAAAAAAAAAAAAACACCTTTTCTTCGCTCTTTTCTTCTTCTTCTTCTTCGCTCCACTCCATCCCTGTAACACCTCAAATCCATTTTGCAGCAATCCTAATCCTCCCACTGAATTACAGCATAAACAAAACAAAATAACCTTTAGATCAGAATCAGAAGAAATAATATCCCAAAATTAAATAATGAAGTTAGAAGCAAACCATCCTTAGCATTCGTTCCATTGGTAAGTTCCCCACTAAGAGTATAAACTTCCATTGCATTAATGAGAGGAGGAAGAGTGGAGTCATCATCAGCCTGGAGGGAAATTTGGTTGCTAGCGGAAGCAATTCTTAAAATGGGATTATTCTGTATTGTACTCAGATTAGAGAAGGAAAATACATTTTCTTGTATGGAGGAGATGATCTAGAATGGATACGTAAATTCACAAACGCAAGACGCCACGATTGCAAGCTGCTGCGCATCCCTCACGGAGATGGTGTATGTGGGGAAGAGCACCAAGAGGGAACAAGTGCGACGAATCATGGCAAGCATCCAAATTGAAAAGCTAAGTTAGGCGTGGCCAGACCTCACCATGGTATGGTTCTTCTGGACACGTCTCGAGAGCATGCTATTCTCCAAGATTCAACTGGGCAGAGCTGATGACCACGACCCCATGATGCAAGAAATCAAGAAACTGCTGAGCTATGACAGAGACGGCGGATGGGCTGTGCTAAGAAAGGCTCCCAGGTAGTAGTGAATAGACATGGAACCACCATTGTGCCTGCATTGTTGGAATATGATATTTGGAAGGAAAACGTGCATGTTAAAGGTTTTGATGTGTCATTTAAGGAGCACCATCAGAAACTTCATGGCATTGCTCACCCATGTTGCCGCTTTGAGTTCTCGAGTCATTTTGGAAGAACTCCATGAGCATGACATGCCCCCACAGTGCCTCCGAGTGATGGAGAAATTCACAACTTGCTGCTGCCATGATGATCATGTTCCAGGCATAGGCTCAAGCTCGCTATACTAATAATATGGGGACCGCTAGCAACCAAATTTCCCTCCAGGCTGATGATGACTCCACTCTTCCTCTTCTCATTAATGCGATGGAAGTTTATACTCTTAGTGGGGAACTTACCAATGCAACGAATGCTAAGGATGGTTTGCTTCTAACTTCATTATTTAATTTTGGGATATTATTTCTTCTGATTCTGATCTAAAGGTTATTTTTGTTCTGTTTATGTTGTAATTCAGTGGGAGGATTAGGATTGCTGCAAAATGGATTTGAGGTGTTACAGCGATGGAGTGGGAGAAAATTTAGCTGCCCGGTCATCCCAAGTTTCGATTTAAGAAAATGGCCTTGAAACTGTTCATCATTTTTTTTTAATTTAGAGAAGATGACGTGGCATAGTTAGGATTAATTAAACACGTAAAATGGGTTAAAATGAAAAGATTAAAACATATGTGGGCCGAATAGAAATAATGAAAGTTTTTTAAAATTTGAAATTTAGCAAAACAAGCCCCACTAACTATTCACCTCGCTTAATCGAAATTCATTAGTTCAAAAAGCGATTTCTTGAACGAAAGGGAGACGCGATTTTTTCCGATCGAACACCTGCAAATTTGCACCCTAAATCAATTTCTTGAACCCTAAATCGAATATAGTCGCGATTTTTGGCGATATAGTCGCGATTTTCGATCGATTTGTTGAACCCTAAAATCAATTTCCTTAACCCTAAAGCGAAATCATGCCATTTCGTGATGATCCACATTTCCGATCAAGCGCAAACTTTGACACCAAATTCAATCCAAAACCATGATTGACACCGACAATGAGGAGGAAGCCCGCGCCGCCGAATCCTAGATTCGGTGGCGCAAGCGATTCAATGGCGCTCGGAGGTGGATCATCCGACCGTGAAGGTGGTCCACACGAGAAGAGGCGTCGGCGGCACAAGAAGCAGGGAGGAAGAACCGCAAGCGAGTCGAAGGCGAGGAGTCGGGGCGAGTTCGAGGCCGGGAGGAGGATTAGGCGGGAGTTCGAGGCGGGAAGGAGTCGTCGGAGGATCCAGGCGACGAGGAGGAGGCGAAGATAGGGTACGTAGTTTGGGAATATTGCTTGTACTTTCGCTTAAGCGATCATTTGTATCGCTTAAGCAATTATTTTGTTTTACTCGTGATCGCAGTCATGATCGCTTAAGCGATAAAAATGATCACTTAAGCGATTTGAGATCTGGGTAGATGATTACGCCTGGACCTTTAAGATCGCTTAAGCGATCATGAGTGTTTACTCTTGGTCGCTTAAGCGATCTTAGGTCTGGCAGAATCACAGATATAATAAGCGATTTGTTGTATCGCTTAAGAGATTCTCAGTTAACTCTTGGTCGCTTAAGCGATTTAAAATCGCTTAAGCGATCTTGCATGAGGCAGAGTAAAGATCTCTTAAGCGATCCGAGATCGCTTAAACAAGCGATTCTGATGGTTTTGGTTTATTTTTGTTCTTGACATTTTATTTATATCGATTGTGCGGTTGTGCGACAGTAAACGTGTAGAGTACGAGTTGGAGCCTATAAGTGAGAAGGTACCCTACTTCCCTACAAGGGTGACGGTGAGGTCGAGCTGGGAGGTTTTTGACAGAATAAGGGCCATTTTAGCTGGAATGAGGCATGGTGAAAGAGATTTTAGTCGCACTTGTTTGAATCAGTTTTTAAGAATCGGAACAAAGTGGAAAAGGTCATTTTAAAAAGGGGCGGGAGTGCATTACATGTTGATGCACTCAGTAAAATGCAACAAAAAAAATGAAATGTGGTTCGTGGTAGAAGGAAAGCCACTACGGTTTAGTATGATGGAGTATGTGTTGTGACGGGCCTAGGATGCGGGGAAGTGCCAACTAAGGCGGAGGCGAGGCACTTAATAAGGGCAGTGTGGGAGCCATAAGGTTTTTGTGATAAGGTTTTGAAAGGGGCAAAGTCTATTACAAGACAAGTTTTAGAGAAGAGGCTAGATACAGTTCGGTTTAGTGATGCAGAGAAGATAAAAGTGTGCTTGATATTGTTTTTACATTCTATCTTATTGGTGGTGACTCAAAGCAAAATTGTTGAGAAAGATTGGTTGTTGTTTGTAAGCGACTTGGAGTTCTTTAATTCTTATCCGTGGGGACGGATATCATTTGAGCAAACCATCAAGAGCCTGAAAAAACCAGACATGGCGTTAAAGCATGCCAAATGGGGCGGGAAGGCTAAACCAAGTACGTATAATTTGTTTGGCTTCCCATGGGCAATGCAGGTAAATATTAATAGCTCTCTGTTATATTTTTTATAATATGTGTGTTTGAATAATGACATAGTTGTTTTTTTTACAATGTAGGCTTGGATGTACGAGGCCATCCCTGTCTTCGCTAAGGTGGGGGGAGGAGCAACAATTTGGATGTGCAATAGCAATTTCCTAGGATGTTGCGGTGGCATGTCGGGAGCTGTAACCATTGGGATTATGGCCAATTAGAGATTGAGATTCAAGCAGTTGGGGTAAGATTGAAGGATTAAGCTTTTGAATATGTAGTTGCTTTTTTATTTTGCTTCAATCTGATTGATTTTTATTTCTTATTGCAAGGAGTCGTCCGTCCATTTCTGACCGCTATTGGGGATGAAGCGAAAGAGGACTATGTCACATGTTTCAGAGCAATGGAGGATGAAAGGGATGAACAAATAGACCGCCTGATGCAGGACCTAAAAGGGGTCATGCATGTGATGGCAGTTGTAGGGCCATTGCTTGACAATGTCGTTGATGTTGAGGATAATGAAGCTCGGAGGGTCGAGGATGAGGAGGAGAAGAGGGAGGAAGAGGTTCGTATGCCTCAGCAAACCGATACAACAAGTACCGCTTTGCCGAGACATCGGCGTGGGGAGAATGAGGTTGTTGACCTCATAAACGGCTTGTTTGAGAGTTTTACAACAGCCGTTTATGCAAGGTTTAACAAGATGGAAGAAACAATGAAAAGGGTAGAGGAGAAAGTGGATAAGCTAGGAGAGAAAGTAGGTACAATAGAGGGCGAAGTTGGTACAAAGGAGGAGGAAGTTGGTGGAGAATTAAAGGCGGTTGAAGTGCAAACTGGCTTGAAAAGAGAGAGCCGAAAGAGCAAGTTTGTGAAATCGCCTTACATGGTAGTGACATAGGTAAAGAAGAAGAAAATGAAGAAACAAATGGAGGAACAACCAGAAATGGAGGAGGTTGAGGAGGTTGGTGGTGGAAGTGGGGTGGTGATAATGGAGGAGGGAGGTGGGAGGCGAAGGAAGCGGGGATGTAAAAATGGAGGAAGGCGGAGGAAGTGGGGAAGGGAAATTGGACTCAAATGTCGATTTGTATAGGCCAATAGAGGAAAAGCAAAAAACTCTTTTATGCCTATTACAATGGATCGGAAGTGATGGCCATATAAAGTGTAAGGCAGGGATTATCCCCAGGGAATGGTTTCGAAGTTGTTGCGATGGGGGACGTGGCTTGAGGACTCGGTGATTTATTTTCACTTAATTTTCCTTATTTTTTCCTGTGTTTTCCATACTTATCTTGTTGTTTTTTATTTGATGCAACACATTGATGAGATATTGGCAGCGTGAGGCTCTGACAGGACTAGTGATGGTGATCTGTTGTATCCCGTGTCTTATCACCGATGTGGCGTTTGGGCAAATGCTTGTTTCGGCATATCACACTTTAATTAAAAATGTCGTTGCTAGTGGTGTAGCAAAAGGACCGAAGTGAAAACGATTGGCGCTGCTGATCGGTTGCATCACGATGATTTACGGTTTGATTATAGGATTATGCAGTACGTAAGGGGGGATCGGCCCAAATATGGCCATGGTTGGGCCTTTGTTAAAAGAGTGTACTGCATCATCCTTGTCAACAGATGCACTGGATAGCAGTCGTTGCGCATCTAGATGAGGGGTTTATGAAGATCCTTGACTGCAACCCAACCATTTGTCGAGACAAGCAGTTGGAGGTCGAGTTGGACCCACTATCCAGGTTGTTCCCGTGGCTGTTGTGTGATAGCGGGATGTTTGGGCACTTAGGTGATCAGGTACTAACCGGAAAGTGGCCAATTCAGCGCTCTACCTGCCCAATAAATGAGTCAAGGTAAATTTTGTTTAAAACTAACTTACATAATACAATTGTTCTATAAGTTTATTATAATGCTAATGTCTTCTTCCTATTGTAGCGCTGAATGTGGGGCATATGCCTGAAATTTATTGATTCGACATGACCAACGGCCGATGGGACGGCTTGAATGACGAAACAATGAGAGGCGTCGGGAGCGTTGAAGGGTCGTCGGCCAGCTTCCATTAGCGATGGATCCGTTTTGAGTGACGGGGAGAACCCGAATCAAAGGGTATGAAAGTTGGGACGCTGAATTTTGTAGTTTATGTGATGTTGATGTTCATACTTGGGTTTTTTTAGTAGAGTTTATGTGATACCTGTTATAATTATCAATAAGGGTGTATATACATGTTCATTTTCAATGGTGTTTTGATGTGTACTTTGTGTCAGAACTGCTTATTTAATTTGTTCTCATTGGCTTGGCTATTTTCTAATTCATGCCTTTCTCATATTATGGTGTTTTACACTGCAGGTCACTAAGATGGAATGGTCAATCTCTGAGAAAGTCAACGAGGCACCATATTAGCCGCCCTTGTAGATATCATCTTGAATTTGTTGGATGCTAGTGCGAGCCGAAAGCATCGGAAAGAATGATGTCGTGGGCATCTTTTCAAGCATGGTATACGATACCATTCTTTGTGGATTCTAAACTCTTTGGCATCAAAAACTAAATTAAAGGCATTGTATAGGAAATTGTAAATAATTTACTGTGTATGGTGTGATCATTGTAAAGAATTGGATCTGATATTTGGGATATATTTTTGTTTGTCCATATAAGATAATTCATCGTGATTTCAATTTACTATGTATGGTGTGTCCATATAAGATATTTTTGTTTGTCCACATATCTCTCTTAAACGACCAAGACTTTTCCAGAAACGATCGCTTAAGCGATCTTAAATCGCTTTGCGACCAAGGTGCAGGCGATGTCATTTTAGAAAGAATCGCTTAAGCGATACGTAAAAGTCACAGCGATCATAGTAGCAGGATGTCATTTTGCCTCGAAAAAGATCGCTTAAGCGACCATATGTCTTTTAGGAAGAATCGCTTAAGCGATATAAATGGGTAAAGCAGCGATCATAGTACAGGCGATTGTCATTACGCCTCGGAAAAGATCGCTTAAGCGATTCGTTTGATACTTTTTTGTTCCGTTATTACATTTATATTAAACATATAGTTCTTTTACACGTCAGTATGAAACCTATAGGGTTTACGATTCGTTCAGAGCACTTGTTTCGTTATTACATTTATATAAAACATATAGTTCTTTTACATGTCAGTATGAAACCTATAGGGTTTACGATTCGTTTAAAGCACTGTTACGTTATTACATTTATATTAAACATATAGTTCTTTTACACGTCAGTATGAAACCTATAGGGTTTATGATTCGTTCAGTGCACATGTTCCGTTATTACATTTATATTAAACATATAGTTATTTTACACGTCAGTATGAAACCTATAGGGTTTATGATTCATTCAGAGCACCTGTTCCATTATTACATTTATATTAAACATATAGTTCTTTTACACGTCAGTATGAAACCTATAGGGTTTACGATTCGTTCAGTGCACCTTTTTGTTCCGTTATTACATTTATATTAAACATATAGTTCTTTTACATCGGTATGAAACCTATAAGGTTTACGATTTGTTGAGCACTGTTAAGTTATTACATTTATATAAAACATATAGTTCTTTTACACGTCAGTATGAAACCTATAGGGTTTACGATTCGTTCAATGCACCTGTTCCGTTATTACATTTATATTAAACATATAGTTCTTTTACACGTCAGTATGAAACCTATAGGGTTTACGATTTGTTCAGAGCACCTGTTACGTTATTACATTTATATAAAACATATAGTTCTTTTACGTCGGTTATGAAACCTATAGGGTTTACGATTCGTTCGATGCACACATTACGTTATTACATTTATATTAAACATATAGTTCTTTTACACGTCGGTATGAAACCTATAGGGTTTACGATTCGTTGAGCACTGTTAGTTATTACATTTATATAAAACATATAGTTCTTTTACACGTCGGTATGAAAGCCCGATGGTCAAGTAAATTATACAGTTTTTATGTGATCTTTTTATCGGATTTCAGGTACTTTCTAATGCATTTTTACCTGAATTGGTGCTTAATTCTTTACTTTTCGTGTTTCAGGTTAAAATGGACTTTTTGAGCGAATAAAGACAAAATTGGATAGTTTTGACTCGAAATGAGGCGGATCTCGAAGATAGGAGGAGTTAGGAGAGGGACAAAGCACGATGAAGTTTGTTTCCAAGGAAGAGAGCCGAAAATCGAAGAATCGAACGAAGAAGCAAGCAGAGTGGTAGTTCTGTAAATTTCAGAACCTTTGAAGGAGCTTCGCCCCGGTGAAGAAATTGTCTTCGCCGCGGCGAAGTAGGCCAGAGATGATGTGGGATTTCTTCATTCTTCGCCACGGCGAAGAATTAGTCAACTTATTGGTTTTGTAAAGCGCTGCGATTTCGGGTTGTGCGTGTGTTTGGCTGGGTTTTTGGACTTAGTATAAAAGAAAAACTTAACCTTTTGTTGGGGGATCTTCAGCTTTTTAGGTTTAGCCGTTTTTATACTTTTCTTAGAGTAAAGCTTGTAGTTTTTCGGATTGTTGAAGGAAAGATTCAGATTTTTTACTAGAAGATTCATATTTTGGGGGAGATTTCTGATCTTTCATCTCAGTTTCATTATGTTTAACTTGTTTATTTCTATTTTTCGTTTTTGTAGTGTTAATTTAGCTATAAACTAATCTTCTATGGGTTAGGGTTTTGATTGTAATTTGGATTTTATATGGGTTAAGTATTTGATTGTGTTATTTCCATGTGAATAAGCTTTGGTTGTGTGTTACTCTGAATTTAAATGCTGAATGTGATGAACATGATGAGATTGAGAAATAATTCATGTTAGGCTTCTTAGGTAATCACCATTATAGTATTGGATGCTAGAGATAGATTCAAGAATTAATGAAATCAATTTAGGATTCTTGTGCTTAATGAATTTAGAATTATTAACCTTCAATTTGTTGGGTGCGGATTGTTAATAAGGATGAATAGGAAAACATAGCCCGAGAGGGTATGTTAACATATTAGTGAATCCGATTTACAACCATTGCGCATGAATGTGAAAATAGTGTAACTTTTAGGTTTAACCCATAAAAGTCCAAACGAAGTCAAAACCCTACCCGTTTTACTTGAATTGATATTCTGTGTTTCATTTTGCTTTCTTAGTTAAGATTTAATTCTTTGTTTAATTTCATTTTTGTTTTCTTTTTCATTAAAATTTGCTCCCACCAATCCAAAGAATTCGATTACTTCAACTTGATAACGTTAGGAAACTTAATGCTTTGCTACAGTCCTCGTGGGAACGATATCCTACCCATCATTTTATTACTTGAGCGACTAGTGCACTTGCTATTTTTGCATGTTGTAGTAAACACGCATCAAAAACCTATAGGGTTTACGATTCGTTTAGAACACCTGTTCCGTTATTACATTTATATTAAACATATAGTTCTTTTACACGTCAGTATGAAACCTATAGGGTTTACGATTCGTTCAGAGCACCTGTTCCGTTATTACATTTATATAAAACATATAGTTCTTTTACACGTCAGTATGAAACCTATAGGGTTTACGATTCGTTGAGCAACACATTCGTTATTACATTTATATTAAACATATAGTTCTTTTACACGTCAGTATGAAACCTATAGGGTTTACGATTCGTTCAGAGCACCTGTTCCGTTATTACATTTATATTAAACATATAGTTCTTTTACACATCAGTATGAAACCTATAGGGTTTACGATTCATTCAGTGCACATGTTTACGGCTATGTTAAACATATGGGGTTTACGATTCGTTCAGTATATTTTTATATTTGTTTGCTTAATTATTTAGGAAATATTAGTATATTTTTAATTAATTTTTGACCCATTAAGTGAATTAATTTCATTAATACCGAAGAAAAAAGTTTAAAAATTAACAAAAACACCCCCTTCCCACCCAACTTCCCAGTTCGGCTATAAATCGCCGGACAACAAGCGGCCGGAAATGACCGTGGTGGCGGATTGTGACCTTTTCCGGCCAGATCCATCGTGGATGTGGCTGAAAAAGGCCACATCTTGCCGTCATGGACTTTCAATGAAATGTCCGACTTTGTGATCAACGGCTGGCCAAATGTTGGCCATCGTTGGACCGACAACGGCGGCCATATATTTGGCTGTCATGAGCGGCCAGTTTGGACTTTTCCGTTCATCTACGGCCAGTTATGGCGGATCGTCTAGCCTTTTACGGCCACATCCGTGGTCAATCTGACCGAAAAGGCCATATAGAGGCCCTATCGGCGGATCAGGCCACCTTGTGCATCTGCACCCTTTCTTTCGGTAAGATTTCGGCTCGGTGGCGAATGCTTGCAGAAGTGGGTAGTGGGGGTGTATCATTAAATTTTAAAACCATTTGCACAAGAATCGCTTAAGCGATACAATGGATCGCTTAAGCGATCATGTGATTGGCAGAAGCAAATCTGCCCAGGTGCATGATCGCTTAATCGATCCGTGATATCGCTTAAGCGAATCTTGTCTTTTTCCCATGGTCGATTAAGCGATCGTGGATCGTTTAAGCGATCACGCTGCGAGAATCAATCGGTCGGTGCACGATCATGCGATGTGTGTATCGCTTAAGCGATCTGTTCCGAAAACACTTTGTCGCTTAGCGATACACTTAGTCGCTTAAGCGATGTAGGCAATATATACTTTTGCACATTTTCTCCTGAATTTTGACAAACTAAAATTACTAACACGTATTAATTCCATACTTTTTTCTCAATTTGACAACCTAATTCCAAACTAAAATCACCAACAAATATTTAGACCATGTAATAAGAATACACAATATAAAGGATAATTTATTAAAGGTAACAATAAAATTTAAAACATCAATAATTGAAAACAATAACTCATCAACGATTGCCCTTCCCGCAACTCCACGAATTTCATCCTTCTTGAACCTAATTATTTCTGACAACTGCTTCTCTTGTGACCAGGTTGCTTGCAAATTGAGCACTTATTCATCTTCCGGGGAACCTCAAAGGCTGATGAAATACGCTTAACCCTTTTTCTCCCCTTTGGTGTCTTCTTGAATGGCGGTGGAGGATAATGTCGACCACCTGGCGGCACTACCTTGCTCTTGGAGGCCTTGGATATATCGTTTATGAATATGCTAGCATGTAGTGATCTGTCATATAGAAAGGGGAGCAAAGTTCCATGTAAATTCTTGAACCAAAATCCGGCTTCCGTTGGTGTTTTAGTGCTGCTAGTGCATGAGGACAAGGTAAACGTTGAATGTCCAGCACTTTACAGTTGCAAGTTTTTGTAACAAGGTTAACTAGGGCATCCCGGACCATGGCAGCGCACGATAAACTCTTGAGCATTAAGAGGATAGGCAAACGATGCATTTGTGAGTTCCCATATGTTCTCGCAATAATTTTTCAGCTGTCGAAACAAGGGTTGTAGTAAAATTATCTGACTCCGTACGACGCTAATGGAACCACCACGACAGTGTCCTTTGGATTGCATCAAAAAGTGCAACTATTGGAAACTCTCTTTCTATTAACAACTTGAATTTATGGACTCACTATGTTCGTGGTCATGACATCAAACCTTCTTCCGGGGAAAGTAAGCTCTACTCCATCTCGAAACCAACATCATGCTCAAGATACTTAGCAACTCTAACATCCTTGATTCGGATTTCTTTGGAAGTGCTCCTCGAACTCATCAACCCGATAAGCTTTTCTGCCATGTAGTATGTCTGAAGGAGGCCAAAGACACTTAAACTTTTGTTTTATGTTCTCACCAAGGTACCTCATCTGAGAATCGTGATGTGCTTGACGATAAATAGTGGCAATCCCCTTCTTTATAGAGTTGTGCCTATCGGATATTATGCACAACTCGTCACTGTCATGCACTATCCCTGCGTAGCTTGCTGAAAAAACCAAGTCCACGACTCGTCATTCGCAGAGTCAACCACACAACATGCAACAGGATATGTGTGATTTTCGCTGTCCTGTGCAGTGGCCACCAACAATGTACCTCCATACTTTCCCGTCAGAAAGTAACCATCAACAGCCAACACCTTTCTCATGTTTACAAAACCCCTTATAAGCGAACCATAAGCAACAAAAAAATATTTAAACATCATATTCTGTCCCCACTTCAAAGCCATCTTGTTACCTTGGTTTGTCAACTCAAGCATATACGATGCAGCTTCTATCTGCGTGCCCGTGCTCGGCGTGCCCCTCACAAAATCTTGTGCATGTTGTCTCCCTTTCTAGCATTTCCGGTAACTAAGCACATCCCAACTCTGTGCACAAGTCTCTGAATGTCTTTAGGAGATGGACATTTCCTTCGACGAACCGACTTTTGACAAATTGTCCAATAACATCAGCGGACGCTTGTCGATGCTGACCTGAAATATGTCCCAAACCACATGTGTGCTCCCGGGTATATGTGCTAAGAATAAACTTTTCCGACTCTGCCAACCTTCTACAATAAACCCGCCACTTGCACTTTCGGTCATGACATGCAACCGTCACAGCCAATGAATTTGACTTTTTGGTAATGAACTCAAAAATACCTTTCACAGCAACAAGTTTTAGCTTCCTCACCACTTCCTCTTTGTTGTCAAATAAATACCCTATGCGCAACTCCGATCCATCCATAAAGACATGAGCTGATTCACTACTACCTCCAATTGCCCCCTCTGAACCTACATAAACGACCATAGTGTTCTCTTCCTCACAATCTACGCCTTCTGCATAATCTGTATTTAAAGGAATCTCTACATCTGTGGGAACTGATAAGCGTATTTTATACTATGATTTTGCATTGAATTTTGATAGGATTTAGGATACTTTTCATACAATTTGGGCCATAATTGCTACCTAATTCTATTAATTTGTCTTTGTAGGCCTAAACGATGATTTTTAGCATAAATGACAGTTTTGAGCGTAAATTGTGTAACTTGAGCTTGAAAACTCGGAATAACCTGAATTTAGAAGTTTTGGAAAGCTAAGAAGAAGAGCTACAACGTTCATGTTTTGGGTTTTTCCTAATTCTGACTGGACAAATGTGAAAACTTGGCTTGAAGTCGTGAAAAGGACGCTGGGAACTGAAGAAAAACGTCTTTGGACGTGCTTCAGTATTTCTGCCATAACTTGAGCTGTAGACCTAGGATTGTGCTGATTCTTGAATGACCAGAAAGAAAATTGAAAGGGCTACAATTCATATGTTTTACACTTTTCCAGATTCTAACTATATCATGCTCAAATTAGGGTCTGTAAGTCTTCGCCGCGGCGAGGAAAAAACTTCGCCGCGGCGAAACCTGCGTCAGATGCAAAAATAAAACGACGCGTTTTGGCTTGCTAGGACTTCGTCCTTAAGTGAGAGAGGTATAAATTAGAGCGAAAAGGAAGAGAAAAGGGGCTTGGTTCGTGATTTGGGAGGCAGCTCATGGAAGGAGAAGATTATTGAAGATTTGGGCTTCAAATTAGAAGATTTCTCCATCTTTTTGCATGCTTGTCAATGATGAATCTTGATTCAGTTTGTTTTTGTTGTTTTATTTCGTTTTTGAGGATGAACTGAGTTGTTTAGCTAGGGTTTGATGTAATCTTGATACAATGATTCGAATTTATATGGATTGAATTACTTTGAGTTTTAATTTCATGATTGAGTGTTTATCTCTTTGCTTAATGTCTTTTGGATGCTTGATCACCATTCAAATATGTGTTGTTCACAATGAGACTGAGAAGTGATTTGTGATTGTGCCTCTTGGGATAAATACCATAGATTAGCAAACGCTAGAGATAGGTTTAGCGATCTATGAAATCTAGATAGAATTCCACAAAGCTTAAAATCCTTTGAACTATTAATCTTCATTTTGTTGGGTGCGGAAGCTTAATAGGGATAAGTAGGGAAATGTAGCATGAGAATGTATGTTTTAGAACTTAGGGAATTCGATTTTCAATCAAGGAATTAGAACTTAGGTAATAGATTCTATGATTTGGGTTAGCGTATTTAGGTGAATTCAACACCCTAGCATTTGTTTTAGAATTGTTTAATTAGTTAAGTTGTTGGGTTTTGCATTTATATTTAGTTTGTTAATCTTCCATCAATCCAATTTATTGTTGCTTCAATTAGGACTTAAACTAGAAAAATCGGTAATTAGTAACACTATCCTCGTGGGAACGATACTCACTCATCACTCTATTACTTGAGCGACTAGTATACTTGCTATTTTTGCATGTTGCAGTAAACACGCATCAGAAACATCTACGGGGTCCTCCTCCTCAACATTTTCATTATGCCCCCCATCACCAACCTCTTCTATAGTGTCCTCCTCACCACCCAATTCACCGTCTACTCTTGATTTTTCAGCTAACAAATCAATGGCCTCGTAGTTCAAATTAAAACCAGGCAAATCTCCGCCTACATCCTCGTTATCCCCTTGCTTGGAACCAACTTCCAACGGTTTTTCTACATAAGAAACCCTTAAAATCAGCCTCGAATCACTATCGGCCATATCAATCGTATATAACTTCACACTTTCATCCGACTTTAATATAGTAGGAGGTACCTTATAATTTTCAGGAGCTCTGCTTAAAACATACTTTACAACTATATCACTACGCGAGCAACTCAAATTACCTCTTCTAATTATTTCATCAATCAACTCATCAAAACTAACATCTGTGCTCACAGCAATTGATATAACTTCTTTGCTCTTCCAAATCCACTTCCACCTACTTTCTTCCTCCACCCACTCACCAAAATATTCAACACCCAAAACAACTTGTCCCATGTATAATAATAGCCAACTACGTAATGCAAGAAAAAACAATATTCTTAAATCTTTGTATTAAGGGTTCAAATATTTTAAAAAAGAATCGCACATTCGCATATTTGGTCTGATGTATCGCTTAAGCGATCATGGTTATTTATATTGGATCGCTTAAGCGATACACTTGATCGCCTAAGCGATCCAGTATAAATAACCATGATCGCTTAAGCGATCTTATGCCATTTACTGATCGCTTAAGCGATCTGCTCCTATGCAACAGACTTTAACCAGATCGCTTAAGCGAGCTTATGCCACATACCTGATCGCTTAAGCGATCTATCGCACATTACAGACCTACCGTATCGCTTAAGCGATACACCGATCGCTTAAGCGATCCATCGTACCCAGAACATATTTTCAGTTATCTCCACCTATAATCGATCCATCATACCCAACAAATTTTCAACAAATTTCACTCCTTTCAACTTGCATTACATCAAACACAACCCAACAACCTAAACAACTAAATCAAAATCATAACCCAAACCCCATCCATTATTAAATCTTTGTAAATCTAAATATAAAATGTAAAAAAGAGATACACATACTTAGACGAAATGTCGGGGAGGAGGAGGAGGGGATCTTTGCGGAGAAGATGTTAATGGTGGAGGAAGAAGAAAGTGTTAATGGCGGAGGAACAAGAAGATATAGAGGAATGAGGAAGAAGAAGATGTAGACGAAGGAGGAAGAAGAAGATGTAGACGAAGAAGAAGATGCAGACGAAGAAGAAGATGTAGACGAAGCTAAGAAGAAACAGCAACCAAGGTGGAGATGCGTTAATGGCAGGAGGAAGAAGAAGGTGTTTGGGTTTGTTTGCAAGAATTTCAGGTTTTTTGGAAATATAATATAATTTTTAAAAGATTACATAATACTTCTTTAATCATAATTAAGCACTAATCAAGTTTAATTACCCTTAATCAATAATATGACTATTTAGTTAAAACTTTAAAACTTGATAGCTTTTTAATTAAATTCAAACTTGAGAGGTTGTTTTAATAAACTGCCCCATGGAGTGGAGCGAAGAAGAAGAAGAAGAAAAGAGCGAAGAAGAAAAAGAAGAAAAGAGCGAAGAAAAGGTGTTTTTTTTTTTTAAAAGTATAGACGGACGCCCGTCCAAACTTAAGGGACGGGAGTCCAAAATTTATGGACGGCCGTCCCTAATTTTTTATTTTTTTTATTTTCATATTTTGGTTTGGACGGGCGTCCCTTATTTGCGGACGCCCGTCCAAAATTAAGGGACGGCCGTTCATCACGTCCCTAATTTTTATAAAAAAAATTTATTTCATTTTACTTATGGACGAGCGTCCATTAAATGGGGATGCCCGTCCCTAGTATATGGACCCCTGTCCATATAATATGGACGGGCGTCCATGTGAGTGAACGGCCGTCCAAATTTGATGGACGGCCGTTCACTTGAAAAAATTTGGTAAAAAAATCAGAGACGTGTTACACGTAGGCCGGTACAATATTTCGATGTAAAAATCCCGGTGTCCGTAGCATTATTGATGGGTTAATGCTACTCATTCAACCCCCACATTTTATCAAACTAAAAGGCAAGCGACTTTTTCCCACCCAAGGTTTGCCTTGATGACACTTTTTCACCCAAAAGGTTTCAAAATACCACTTTTCTACCCAAAGTTAATATTCCGTTACTCCCCCAAAACTGATTTCAACCGATTCTAAGGACGAAAATTTTCTCTATCACCTTCGGTCTCCTCTCTATAAAACTCCTCGCACTCCGACATTTGATTTCACTCTGATTATCGATCACTACAAATCTAGGGTTTCCTATTTTTAGCTGATTTTCAACGGCGAATATTCAATCGGTCACCATCATTTTATCCACCAGCCTTCACTCTACAAAAACCCTCTTTCACTCTACAAAAACCCTCTTACCTTGGCTTCTAGTAACTCGTCAAACATCGGCAACGAAATATAAATGTTGGGTGGGAAAGTGGTATTTTGAAACTTTTTGGGTGAGAAAGTATAATTAGGGCAAACCTTGGGTGGGAAGTTTACTCCAAACTAAACTCCATAAAAAAATTTAAATTATTTTAATAATACCCCTACTTCATTCCACATTTGTCCTAAAATTAAAAACACTCTAATTTGATTGCAAAGTAAATTAATAAATACTTAAAATTATATATTCAATAACAGTTTATGAAGCGATGATTATTAATATCTAAATGAAATTCTTTCACAACCATGATGATTAAGAAGAATAAAACATGTAAAAAAGAATTTATAACTCAAATTTGTGGGTGCCAAATAATTTTTAAAGAAAAGAAAAATGATGTGTAGGTACTTAATTAAAACTATTTCTGTCTTTTATCTAATTTTAATAGAGAATAATATTGTAATTTAACAAGTCATCAAAATATAAATTATAGGCAAGCTTCTCAATATAATTCTGACTACATGGGCCTGTTTAGATTGGCCCATAAAAATTCATTATTCATTAGGCCCATCGAAAATAAATTTTTTCTTCTTTCTTTTATTCAATTAGACAAGTCATATTAAAATCAAAATTATTACATTTGACTTTTTTTTTTTTTTTCCTAGAAACTGTGGTACAATACGATATTTTTAGGCACATGGTTTAAGAATGAAGAAAAAAAAAAAAACTATGAAACCATACGGTTCCATATGATACAAATTAAGCACAAAATATACATTTGATTTCTTTTCTAGGAACTATGTGATACAACAATACCATTTTTCGGCACATGGATTATTCAAACTGAACCATTTATCATTTTTTTTTTAATTTTTAAAATACCCCCTAAACTGAAATATATCACAAAACCATTTAAAAATATCAAAATACCCCATATCAAAAAGCCGACAAACCGAACAAAGTCATATCAATTATTAAGCTAATACTTAGAACAATATTACACATACAACATTTGTATACAACATTTCTCATACAATCTGATGTGACAAAAGATTAAATGAAAGTTTATTCTTAGTTAAAAATCAATCAATCATATTTTGTAACATCAAATTGTATAAAAAATATTATATGTGCATGCTATTATACAATTCTCTTTACAAAATTTTCTAGTACAACCGAACCATATCACATTTGTCCACTAAAAACAACCATCTTATCTAGGTTTCATGAAAAGCCAGCAATCAAATTAAAATTAAATTCGAGGGTCGATTGGCACAACTAGAAGCTATTAATCTACAAATGCCCTAACAGATTCTGCATACTCGTACACAAATATTTTGATATAACATTTTGAAGATATACAATGTACATAACCAGTGAGCCAATCCTATAAGTTGTAATAGCAAATCACTTTGTCCGTGTAATCGTTTTCCAAGTACATTGATGTTGCGAAGAGACTACTGGGACGAAACGTGAACTACTTTCATTGTCATCACCAGAACGCTTTGAACTTCAATCCAAGTGTTATAGGCATCAAAATCATAAATGCATTTTTTTTTTCTTGGTAGTGAAAACTTTCAATGGTGGAGAAAACACACAGTTACTAACACCAAGAATGTGTGAGAGGCCATAAAATCTCCTCGGGCTACTTGCTGAAAGTGGGGAAAACCAATTTCAAGACAAATAGATGCAGAACCCACGAAATGTCACCAACCTTAAAATTTTGGAGCCTAAAACTTAGATCGCCAACCATCTTTCAAGAGAAACCATAAGGGATTTATCAGTCATCCCAAGCGCTATCCGCAGCACCCTCCCTTTTGATGTTTGAAGTAGCAATCATGAACCTATATTTGTCTTCGATGTTAATTGATGTAGGTCCCATCATTGACTTGGACATGGTAATTCTTGCACCTTTGTAAGCAGCTGCTGCTTCTCTCTCCTTCCTTCTTGCAACCTGTAAGAAAAAAGGACCAATTTTCTCAAAACATGGAAGTAGTTTCAAATCACAACTATATTTCATTCAACCAATTTAGGAAAAAACAATAACTGGAAACAATTAGGAAAAATGGCTGCCAGAGTGAAGTGAAAAAAATGCCAAATGAAAAGTTATTCATCATAGTGAAAATCTGCTACCTTCCCAGTTGCAAATGCCACTGCATTTCCAGATTCAACATCGACTATTGCTTTCTTTATTTGTGCCACAAGAAACTAGAATATAGTCACACCAAGAAATGTATAAGTGTCATATCTACACAAGAAAGAGAGCATGAGAAATGTTATTTCAGAAGAAAATGGTGGAACAGACAGTACCATATCACGATCAGTGTAAAACGAAGTCGCTTGGCCCATTGACCCAGCACGGCCTGTCCTTCCAATCCGGTGCACATAATCTTCCATGGTCTATAATTGAGGCAGCCATAACTGAAGCTTCAGATTTTCTATTTCACAAAAAGATTTAATAGCAACTGAAAGATGAGGCTAGCACTAATTTAGGGCATAATGTGCCGCAAGGCACTGGTTCTTGGCTTAATGTCTCTCTCTTATGATACTCATTATTTAACAGTTCAAGAAGATTACTACCAACGAAATTGTGAATTGCTAGAACTAAAATGACTTCAACTGTTCAAAATAACTTCTGAGTTATACATTGTGGTTATGAACTGGTTGCAGTCAAAAATACCTTCGGAAGATCTAGATTAACAACATGAGCGACTCCTGTAACATCCAAACCACGTGATGCAACATCTGTTGCAACCTGCAAATATAGGCATCAGTTAACAAACTACAGAACGGTCACATAGATCCAAAGAAACAGAGGATATAAATGGAGGAATACAAGGGAAAAGAAAAGAATATAATGTAGGTTCGATCATATGCCCTGAATAAGATTGGTATGACACCAATAAAAATCACAACTTTCAGAATTCTTCTCAATATATCACAGCACAGAAGTTTCAGTCCATAGAGGATACTTCTATGTTAATAAATACTACCCCAAACAAGTTCTTGCAAAAATAAAAAATGGCATTTAAGAAGGAAGACCTTGAAGATTATTAAAACACCAAAAGTACATTAGCACACCCACGGGAAGCTAAATGGTTCCACTGCAGCTTGTAGACCATTTAAACCTCAAAATCTGTTGTGGATAAGCCAAAAAGCAAATGGCATACTCTTCATGAAGAGTGGTACAAACACTAAATCTTCAGATGCCATAAATTTTATCCGACACCATTAGCTAGGGTGACGGATTTCAATTCTATAATAATCTCCATATCAAAATAGCTTTCATCTTTAAGTTTTACGTAGAATGTAATAGAACCATAGTTTTTCCGAGGACAGCAGAGGCACCCAAAATTTTCCAAACATACTACTTGGTAAAACGAAAAGAAAGAAACAAAAGAAAAATTTATATTACAGAGGGGACCATCTCAGTTACATATTACGTTTTACTATCAATCCTTATGAACAGAATTTTAGTGCAAGCATCAGTGCTCCAAGGTAATATAAACACATACCAAAATATTAGTGGAGCCATTTCTAAAATCACGTAGAGCAGACTCCCTTTCACTCTGATTACGGCCACCATGAAGAGCAACTGCATGTAAACCTTGAACAACCAAAGCTTCAGCCACCTCATCACACCTTGTCTACATCCAGAACAATGATCAAGAACTAGAATTTTTCAACAAAAAACTGCCAGAGATTTGAAAGAAAATATCATAAACAAGAAAAAAAATTCTAAGAAATCTCATCTTTTTCTTATAATTATTTTTCCCCTTTTTTCCCTGTTAACCCTAACACTAATCAGGAATTCTGGTAGTCATGCAGAACTAACTTTAGAAACTATCCACATCTAATTTTAAGCATAAGTGTTGAATGTGAACAGTTTCAAAATATTCATTAAAACACATTAAAATACAAGCTTAGAACCGAGTCCATAAATTCAACAGCATACATACAACGTATGGGGTTGACATCCAGAAGGGCGCCTATTGAGGAAATAAAGCATATGACAATCTGGAACCCCATAAATGCAAGGGTATTGCTTAGTGCAAACAAATTGGTAAGGAAAGAGGCACCAAAATCACTAATACATCAACATTTACAAACTATAGTAAATTCAAAGCTGGTCACAACAGCAAAGATTGTCTTAATAATAATGAACATAGACCTCAACTCACCTTCCTTTCAACAAACACAATAGTTAAAGGGAATGGATGACCAGATCTTTCGGCCTGAGAAGCCTCTTCTACAAGCAAAGCTAGAAGTCGATCAATCTACAATAAATTGAATGCCATCACAACATTATAATCAAGTCAACAACTCAACCAATAAAAAGACTGGATACATTAAAGTTTAGAGAAGAAAAATGTTTCTAAACATGCTATCCAAGATGTCAGGACCAATAACACGCATCGTTACATTGAACATATCCATTCCAAAAATCTCTCTAATAGTCGATGTAGCCAGAAGTTGGAAAAACATTAATCTGATTAACCGAACATTTCTAAGATGTATGGTCCCTACCCTTAAGAAATATAATGGCGTCAATTTAACTTGCCATGCTAACAACCAAAACAAAGTGAGCCTAGATAAATACCTTCTCACTCTCAGAAACCTTCAGCAAGATCTGAATAACATTTGCTGTTGGACTACTCACTTTACCCACCTTAACTTGGACAGGATCGGCTAGATACTCCTGAAATTGGGTAAGAGAAGGGAAAAAGAAATTTAGAGACATTATTTGTGAAGATGATACAAATAGGACAGAGACTTATCACTTTAAGAGTTTAATTGCTTTACAAAATTTATCAGACCAAAGAATAGCAGATTCATCAAGCAGTTGGTAGCAAAAATATTACTACACCAAACAAACTGATTATCTCATTCAAGGATGTTAAAGAAAAGCAATCAACCACTGTCACTTGCCACAGGATTATGCATCAGCATTATTTGAAATTCTAAAATCAAGTAACCAGGGAACTGAGAAATGAGTTTTAAGAGTATTATGACAACTAGTACTCCCCCTGTTAGCAGGATTGGACTTCTTAGGTCAGAAGTTATATGATCATCTTCATTTGAAGGCTTCCGAGTTCAAACATATTTCCCAGAAATATTGATAAACCTGACATGGGGAATAGAACTAATTTACCAAACATTCACACACTCCACATGACAAGATTAAAGGTTCCAAAACTGAACTCAACAACTCCTTTCAGATTTTTCTAATGTAAGAAAGCTGAAGTATGATCACCTGTTTTAAGTGATATGTTAATATGAAAGCAAAACTAGCATTCACTCCATATCTGACCTAAGTGTTATACAATGATACAAAAATACTGAATGAAATTAGATTTTTAATATTTATCA
The DNA here is from genome assembly GCA_026225825.1 of Pistacia integerrima. Lineage (NCBI taxonomy): Eukaryota > Viridiplantae > Streptophyta > Magnoliopsida > Sapindales > Anacardiaceae > Pistacia > Pistacia integerrima. Next base: position 22,800,555 of record CM047750.1, read on the forward strand.
ACACATATTGACAGAAATTTAAAGACGGGGAACCAATACAGATAAGTGATACTTGGCTACACAGTCTTTCCCGATCTTTTTCCAGACAAGGCGTACTTCCCTTTTTATATAGCTCGTATAAAGCTTGTAGGAAAAAACAGAAGATTAACAGGATACTTAACCTGTGTTAATGCTTCTATCTCCACCGGCATGGTTGCACTAAACAGCAAAGTCTGATGCTTCTCTGGAAGATTGTGCATTACCTGTAACATTATCAAACATTGCAATGTGTCTACTTACAGAATGTAAATGAAGAATGGAATGGTGTCACGTTGCCACTATTAGTGGAAGCCTTATCATTATGTTATGGACAGGAAAATATCACCAGAATGGGGAAAGCGGGTTTGAACAAGCAATACTTACAGTAAATCAGTTAAGCAGTTAATTTTAAATCGTGAAAGGAAATCAAAAAGCAGAAGAATGTATCCACAAAGTCTAGTTCGATTCATATCTCACATAGATGATTCAAATTAATTATTCAGTTTGATGATATTTTCGGCTTTGTCTGACTGTTTTTTAAAGGCAGAAATGTTCATGTCCAGAGCTCACATTATTCTCTGAAGCCCAGACATAAATAAATATAAAAAAAGGATAGCTTAACGGACAGCTTATGAACAATAGAGGAGAAAAGTGGGCATAAAAATACAGATCCATATAGGATAAAAGGATTGGCCTAGCTAGCAACATACTTGTGCTCACATGAGCATACATGTTCATGAACAAATGTGCATATTTTTTTTTTTTGGAAAAAAAATTAAAATTAATTAAATTAAAGGCACCATATACCTCTCTTATCTGTGGTTCAAACCCCATATCAAGCATTCTATCAGCTTCATCCAGAACAACAAATGAAACTCTAGAAAGAGATGTGTTTCCTTGTTGTAAATGATCAATAAATCTTCCAGGAGTAGCAACAACTATACTGACACCTCCCCGTAGCTCAGACTTCTATCACAGCATTCCACCAACAAATGCAAATCAAATGAGATTAGGAGAAACAAAGAAAAACTATTTCAACATATAACAGGACAGTGCAGCCCTAATCATTATTCTTGGCTTATTACAGGAAAAGGATAGTCAATCAGGGATTAAACTTACCAAAAGCCAAATATAAACAGGAAGAAGAAACTTATTAGAACTAAAAAGAGTGTTATCTACTCTATGTGCTCATAGCCAGTGATGATGCCAAGGTTTTAATCCAGAGGATAGTACTACGAGTAATAATAAAATGAACTCCAAATATTAAATATCAATTTTGATATATATTGATTCACAGAAGTTCCATTTAAGATATTTAGAATTGTGGCACAAGGTATAAGGCATGGAAACAATGAAATCGTAACGATATTCCTATGTATAATACAATAGGTTCATCGAAAAAATAAAATTTGAAATATACATGTAGTTAAAACTATAAACTGAACTGGTCAAAATTGGCTTCATGTGCAGGCTTCAATTTAGAAGCACCCTAGGGTTTTTCATTCAACAATCATGTATTACAAAAAGAAAAATGCAATTTGATTCAATATAATTGAGAGGCTGCAGTGATGTGATTAAAGAAGTATGATTTTAGTGTGAGTTATGGATATCAGGACTTTTTATTATGTCCTGCATCTATGGTTAGTTTTTGCTTTTGGGCTGTCTTCACGCATAGATGCATATATATACTTTGGAAAGCTAGTTTAATTCTATGAAATACTTTCTTCAATTTATACAAGTTTTCTTGACATTCTCATGAAAAATAGGTATAATTCTCTAGAATCCAAATTCATAGGCGCCTGATTACATATCAATTTAGTGTTAACTTATACTCCTAGCATCTGATGAAAGAATAATTATTTTTTTCAGTTGGCCAAGAACCAATCTAAAATATTTTATTACAGTTATATGGGTGAATAACAGCGAATGCAATACCTATAGGTGAATAACGAGGATTATAGTATCTAAAAGTACTATATAACTGTCAGAATCCCACATTAAAAGAGAAAGGGGTGGGCATGTGGGTTATAAGAGGGCTTGGACACCCTCCCTTGACAAGCCGGTTTTCCAAGGAAAGTTCTACCCAAGTCCATAAAAGACCCATGAGCCATCCCAATTATTGAGTTATTGGAGTGGATTCCTATCAATTAGTATCAGAGCATGATCCTGTGCCTACGTGGCAGCGCACGCATGGCAAGCTAACCCATGGCAGGTTGACCTTGGGCCCGGGTTGCTACTCCGAGAAAGGCCATGAAGGCCCAAGGGAAAGGGAATCTGCATATCACCCAAGGGGTAAAGAGGCCGACGGGGGTAAAGAGGCCGACATAGATGTCGGTTGTGGAAGCATGGTAGAATGTTAGGATCCCACATTAGAAGGGAAAGGGGTGGGCATGTGGGCTATAAGGGCTATAAGGGCTTGGGCACCCTCTCTTGGCAAGCTGGTTTTCCAAGGAGAGTTCTACCCAAGCCCATGAAAGACCGATGACCCAACCCAATTATTGAGTTATTGGAGTGGGTTCCTATCAACAACCGATGAATGATTAATCTATGTGATATATAGAGAGAAAAGTATACTAAAGGGGCAACATAACAAAGAGAAACAATGTGTTTTATGCTTTTCTAACTTTTTAAGAAATAGGAAAAACTGCAGCACCACCATGATTGGTTCCTATAAAATTTTCAAGGGTACATCAAGGGGGGCACACCCTTAATAGCTCCACCTCTGGGTTGCGGACATTTTGAATCCAAGGCAAGAGGAGCTTGACTCCATTCAAGGGAGACTGTATCATGCAAAGTAATGGTATGGGAAAATAATTTTAAGAAATAAAAGAGGATTCGATGGTAAAGAAAAAGAAATGGAGTTTGAGGGTGTTATAAAATTCAGAAGAAATAATAAGGGAAGAGTGATGGCTGTGAGGAAGAGCTCAGGTAGGAAAATGGGAGGAAGATTGATGTTTCTTGGCAGATTCTGATTGGTTCTGCAAATCAATAAAAGATGATTGCCCTTTAAACAACAAAATAGTTTTTAGGCCATGTTATCAAACTATCAGAGATGGTAAATGAAAGGAAAAGACTACACTACCCCTTAGACTTAAGTTGAATTCTTTAATTCAGTGGGGACAAGTACCTAAGGGACATCCCTGTATGCTGCAAACCAACTTCAACAGCAATGATAAATGCCAAACGGACATCAATTCTTACTTCAACAGCAACGAGAAATGGATAAGACACACATTCATTCTCCATCACATTTGAAAAAATATAAAAATAAAAACATACACTAAACCCCTCCCCACCCTGGTGTGAGCGAGATTTGATCTTAAGACCTCTTGTACAACCCAAGAGATCCAACCAGTCAAATTTAACCCATTTATAACATCAATAAAAGGAATATATATCAGGACAGAATTACTCACCTGTTCAGCAATGTTTGTTCCACCCACCACAATTGCAGTTTTGAAGGACTCAAGAGATCGACTAAAAGCTTTAACCTATTCAATACAGAATTGGTAAACTCTCCATATGAGAAAATAAAGAGTCATTAGGTAAAGAAAAAGGATATGCAAAGTAAATATCGTGAATCTTGTATATATATATAAGACAAAATACAGAGTAATCATCAATTCTCAAATTGAGAACATATTGTTGTTATTATATATTATGACAATCATTAAAAAAATTGAAACATCTGTTAAAAGGACACACCTCTGTTGTTCCTTTTCATTAAAATATATTGTTTTTTATTTTCTTTGCTTTTCTCTTTTGTTTTCTTAGATTGTTTGGTAACCTTACAAAAGGGTAAAAACCATCACATTTTCACCTTTCAAAACAAAAAGTAAAAAAGACGAGACACATCAGCTTGTTGTGTTTTTGGCATCTCTTCAAGAATGAGGCAGAAAGTACAAAAAAATTTCCTCTATAAAGAAGAGATGAAACGGGCTTGATCCTTAAATGAATATATGCCTTAGCATAGGTTTTTTATGCACAATTATCAAATCTCTCAGAGAAATTGAAGTTATCCATCTTCCGAGTACAATGGCAACCATTATATTATGAATCCACTCCATAGTTGGATTTCTAACATCATTTCTTCATCAAACAAAGTCGTTTCAAGCTCTTGTCATCCCTTTTTCCTGATTTTTTTCTAAACCTTGCTTCAATAACAGATAGTCTCTCTTCAGGTGACCTAGATTGCTAAATATCTGTGCTTCTAGTTCTTCAAGCCCCTGGTTTTTCTCCAATATTATATGTTCTTTGTGAGCTTGTTTGAGTCTATACTATAATCTCTTAGGTTTTCCAATTACAAAGAGGAAAAAAAAAAAAAAAAAAAAGGGTGCTAAATGACACTAGAATTTGAACACCAGTAAGGAAAGAGCTCAAAACAGAATTATTGATTAAGGAGGATTGGTTTGTATAGATTTTACATAGAGGTCAAGCACAAGAATAACCGAGAAGGAAAAAGTAAATGTCTGGCTTAAAACAAATAAATAATCATAAAGTTTCCTAGGTAGAAATTGCAATGCTTTATTTTTAAAAACAAAATTATTATAATACTTAAATAGATCTTAGCCCTACGACAGATCTAACCAGCTCATGTAACAGGTCAGCATGATGATTAAGATATGATGATCAGGAAAGAATATGCGCATATATTGGAAAAGGCACATGGTAGTATCCGGTTGAAAACAAATTCGCACACCAATGAAAACATATGGAACCTTCAGCTAAAATGAGAAGAAAAGAAGCATATAATTGATGGCTTAAAAGCCTCCTTGAGACCGAACTACATAGGTGCACTAAACCAAACCCATTTTATATAATGAACAGATGCTTTGTGTTTTAATTGGGTCAGAAAGCATACTGAAAAAGCAAACATAGTCAACATAGTAAGATTCGCCCCCATGCACCTGGCCATCTAAGGTGGCAAGCTACATGCTCAAGCAACAATAACACCTATAGCCAGACACGAGGATGTAGACAAGAAACAGTGTTTGATTGTCTAATCAACAACCAATGCCCCCGGTCGCAAACAATTAAGACAATCCTTTAGAAGGGAAAAATTCAACCATTGTTAATTACAACTGTATATCCCTCTTGGATTCAAGTGTTCTTTTAAAATCTACTACAATTGATAAACACTTACATAAAGTATCTAATATCTAGTTCTTTGATAATGCCATCAAAAGTAGAATTCACCATGTAAATGTTGATTCACAAAATTATTATATACAAGAAATACTTGAAGATAGAACTCCCTTAGGAGTAAGAGGTTCTTGATGAGCCTACATACTTCCTTGAAACCCAAGTACAAAGAACCAATAAACAAAACCCATTTTATAAAGAGAAGAGGATATTGTGCCCAAGTTGAGGCAAACAACACAATCCCAAAAGAGTGCACATGGTAAATCCAAATATAGCCAGTGTGCACATGGCCACTTAGGTGTCGAGCCACATGCCAATACGAGGATGAAACCTAAAGCTTGATATTAGGATACATACAAGAGTATTGTACTGTGAAGGAGACAAAGTTCCAATGCTAGGGTAGCACAAACATAACTAAAGAGCACACAACATAGCATTGGCACAACCTAACATATGTCACTAGGAATTGAGGCATAAATAAATGAAAACCATGCAGAAAGAGGTAAGCTTTCACACAATCCTCACTCTACACCTAAAGGAGAAGACTGGTAAAAGACACTGTCCATTATCCTTAAATTGACTTAACCATCAGGTGGCCTGAATCAAGAGAACCCACAATGCTCATACACTGTGTGTTCCTTGAATCAGCAAACAAAATATGTTCACACAATCAGAAAACCAACTTCTAGAACAGGCTCTTTCAGAAAGCAGAGCACACATGACCAAAGGCAAAAAACACTTTGAAACTATTATTCATCAAGTTTTCCTTATATAATTACAGAGATCAAAACCAGCTGCACGAAACCTCAACTGCTAAGAAGCTTTTTCAGGAGACTGTTAGAACTAAATAAAGGTAGAACACCTCCTCCATAGAAGTCAGCACTATATGGTGAGATAATTCATAAATATGAGCAGTTATTTCCAAAATCAATACACAAGCTTTTATAACAACATCATGGAACTATATAGCTAAAAATCTCACCTCTTTTTCAATTTGTTGGGCAAGTTCTCTAGTAGGAGCCAATACCAATGCCAATGGTCCATCACCACGCCTAACTGGTGTTTGAGCCAAGCAGTGCTGCACATTGACATTGAAATACAAAAATCAAATTAAAAATGACTACCATCTGCAGGATACATACAAATTATCATCACAGGATGACAAAGAAAATACAACATCCTTTGTTTTAATATAAACCAACTCTTGACCTGTATCATAGGGATGGTGAATGCAGCAGTTTTACCACTACCAGTTTCAGCACAACCCAACAGATCCCTTCCACTAAGAGCTACCGGCATCGCCTGAGCCTGAATAGAAGTTGGCCTTGTATATTCATGAAACTCAATATCCTTCATGATACTAGGGTGCAAACACTGGAAAAATGACAAATATATTTATATACACGTCAAATTTAACATTGCCCATTACATCAAAAAAGGAGAAAAAATTTCCCAATATACTCAAAGCTCACCATGTCTGTAAAAGATTCAATTGGTGGAGGAGCAGGAAGAGAGCGTGAACCAACGTTAACATCAACATGAAGCCGCGAACATACCTCTTCAATCTGTACAAAATTACACATTCAAATAAAAAATTCACACATTAAATGCAAATTTGTTTTTCATTTCTCCTTTTATTTTACGGAGAAACTAATTCAAACTTTTTCAAATTAAACATAAATTCAAACTTATTTTAAATTTTCCGTTTTATTTCACTGAAAAACAAAAAACCAATAAAAAGAAGAAAAAAAAACGCATCTATTCAATTTTATTTTAAACTGTCTTTCTATTCACTGAATGAGCCACTAAACAACAGAAAAGCATCAAATTACTGGTACTCACTTGTTGAGGTTGCAAGCGGAGGATGCGGTCAGAGGGTTTCCAGGTAGCGAAAACAGGTTCAGGGAGGGTTTGAGCTGCGGCGGTCCGACGAAAGGCATTAGAGAAGGAGGCGACAGAATTTGAATTTGAAGAAAATGAGAGCTTGGAGTGGTCAGTGTTTAGGGTTACAACAGAGGAGTTGGTGGGAGATGCTTTGCTCATTGAGTCTGAAGTGGAGTTCCTGAGGTGTGGTGGCAAATACGACATCGTCTTGTTCTTTAGAGTTGGAGGTTTTGAGCAGAGAGGATTGATTGGTACCTGGTAGCGACAATGTCATAAACTGTATTTTACTCTTTTTAAGTGTGAGTGACGCTGTTTCAATTTTATAATTCTTTGAAAAGAATCAAATAAAACAACGAGGACTTGGTTATGTTTTGGTGGGCCAGTTTATTAAAACAACCTCTCAAAATTTAATTAAAAAGCTATCAAATTTTAAAGTTTTAACTAAATAGTCATATTATTGATTAAGGGTAATTAAACTTGATTAATGCTTAATTATGATTGAAGAAGTATTATGTAATTTTTTAAAAATTATACTATATTTCCAAAAAATCTAAAATTCTTGCAAACAAACCCAAACACCTTCTTCTTCCTCTGTCATTAACGCATCTCCACCTTGGTTGCTGTTTCTTCTTAGCTTCGTCTATATCTTCTTCTTCGTCTGCATCTTTTTCTTCGTCTACATCTTCTTCTTCCTCCTTCCTGTACATCTTCTTCTTCCTCATTCATCGATATCTTCTTGTTCCTCCGCCATTAACACTTTCTTCTTCCTCCACCATTAACATCTTCTCGGCAAAGATCCCCCTCCTCCTCCTCCCGACATTTCGTCTAAGTATGTGTATCTCTTTTTTTACATTTTATATTTAGATTTACAAAGATTTAATAATGGATGGGGTTTGGGTTATGATTTTGATTTAGTTGTTTAGGTTGTTGGGTTGTGTTTGATGTAATGCAAGTTGAAAGGAGTGAAATTTGTTGAAAATTTGTTCTGGGTATTTATTTTGGGTATGATGGATCGATTGTAGGTGGAGATGACTGAAAATGTGTTATGGGTACGATGGATCGCTTATGCGATCTGGTGTATCGCTTAAGCGATCTGGTAGGTCTGTAATGTGCAGGATAGATCGCAAGCGATCGGTGCATGTGGCATAAGCTCGCTTAAGCGATCTGGTTAAAGTCTCATAGTAGGAGTAGATCGCTTAAGCGATCAGTAAATGGCATAAGATCGCTTAAGCGATACATCAGACTAAATATGCGAATGTGCAGATTCTTTTTAAAATATTTGAACCCTTAGTACAGCATTTAAGAATATTGTTTTTCTTGCATTACAGGCAGTTGGCTATTATTATACATGGGACAAGTTGTTTTGGGTGTTGAATATTTTGGTGAGTGGGTGGAGGAAGAAAGTAGGTGGAAGTGGATTGGGAAGAGCAAAGAAGTTATACCAATTCTTTGTGAGCACGAGGTTAGTTTTGATGAGTTGATTGATGAAATAATTAGAAGAGGTAATTTGAGTTGCTCGCGTAGTGATATAGTTGTGAAGTATGTTTTAAGCAAAGCTTCTGAAAATTATAAGGTACCTCCTGCTATATTAAAGTCGGATGAAAGTGTGAAGTTATATATGATTGATATGGTCGATAGTGGTTCGAGGCCGATTTTAAGGGTTTCTTATGTAGAAAAACCGTTGGAAGTTGGTTCCAAGGAAGGGGATAACGAGGATGTAGGCGGAGATTTGCCTGGTTTTAATTTGAACTACGAGGCCATTGATTTGTTAGCTGAAAAATCAAGAGTAGACGGTGAATTGGGTGGTGAGGAGGACACTATAGAAGAGGTTGGTGATGGGGGGCAGAATGAAAATGTTGAAGAGGAGGACCCCATAGATGTTCCCACAGATGTAGAGATTCCTTTAAATACAGATTATGCGTTGGTGAGAGTGAGGAAGAGAACACTATGGTCGTTTATGTAGGTTCGTAGGGGGCAATTGGAGGTAGTAGTGAATCAGCTCATGTCTTTACAGATGGATCGGAGTTGCGCTTAGGGTATTTATTTGACAACAAAGAGGAAGTGGTGAGGAAGCTAAAACTTGTTGCTGTGAAAGGTAATTTTGAGTTCATCACCAAAAAGTCAAATTCATTGGTGTGACGGTTGCATGTCATGGACCGAAAGTGCAAGTGGCGGGTTTATTGTAGAAGGTTGGCGGAGTCGGAAAAGTTTATTCTTAGCACATATACCCATGAGCACACATGTGGTTTGGGGACATATTTCAGTGAGCATTGACAAGCGTCCGCTGATGTTATTGGACAATTTGTCAAAAGTCGGTTCGTCGAAGGGAAAGGTCTATCTCCCAAAGACATTCAGAGACTTGTGCGCACAGAGTTGGGATGTCTTTGTTAGTTATTGGAAATCTTTGGAAAGGGAGACAACATGCACAAGATTTTGTGAGGGGCACGCGGAGCACGGGTATGCGGTATTAGAAGCGCACTGCTTATATGCTTGAGTTGACAAACCAAGGTAGCAAGACGGCTTTGAAGTGGGACAGGAATATGATGTTTAAATATTTTTGTGTTGCTTATGGTTCTGCTATAAGGGGTTTTGTAAACATGAGAAAGGTGTTGGCTGTTGATGGTTGCTTTCTGACGGGAAAGTATGGAGGTATATTGTTGGTGGCCACTGCACAGGACAGCGAAAATCACACATATCCTGTTGCATGGTGTATGGTTGACTCTGAAATGACGAGTCGTGGACTTGGTTTTTTCAGCAATTACGTACGATAGTGCCTGACAGTGACGAGTTGTGCATAATATCCGATAGGCACAACTCTATAAAGAAGGGGATTGCCACTATTTACCGTCAAGCATATCACGGATTCTGTATGAGGCACCTTGGTGAGAACATAAAACAAAAGTTTAAGTGTCTTTGGCCTCCTTCAGGACATACTACATGGCGGGCAAAAGCTTATCGGGTTGATGAGTTCGAGGAGCACTTCCAGCAAATCCGAATCAAGGATGTTAGAGTTGCTAAGCATCTTGAGCATGCTGTTGGTTTCGAGAGATGGAGTAGAGCTTACTTTCCTGGAAGAAGGTTTGATGTCATGACCACGAACATATTGAGTCCATAAATTGAAGTTGTTAATAGAAAGAGAGTTTCCAATAGTTGCACTTTTTGATGCAATCCAAAGGACAACCTTTGTCGCGGTGGTTCCATGAGCGTCGTACGGAGTCAGATAATTTTACTACAACCCTTGTTCCGTCAGTTGAAAAATTATTGCGAGAACATATGGAACTATCAAATGCACTATTTGCCTATCCTCTTAATGCTCAAGAGTTTACTGTGCGTGGCTATGGTCCGGATGCCCTAGTTAACCTTGTTACAAAAACTTGCAACTGTAAAGTGTTTGACATTCAACGTTTACCTTGTCCTCATGCACTAGCAAGACTTGAAACACCAACGGAAGCCGGATTTTGGTTCAAGAATTTACATGGAACTTTGCTCCCCTTTCTATATGACAGATCACTACATGCTAGCATATTCAGAAACGATATATCCGGTGCCTCCAGAAGAGCAATGGGTAGTGCCGCCAGAGGTGGATAACATTATCCTCCAGCCGCCATTCAAGAAGACACCAAAAGGGAGAAAAATGGTTAAGCGTATTCCATCAGCCTTTGAGGTTCCCCGGAAGATGAATAAGTGCTCAATTTGCAAGCAACTGGTCACAAGAGAAGCGGTTGCGAAGTAATTAGGTTCAAGAAGGATGAAATTCGGGGGAGGGGGAGTTGTGAAGGGCAACCGTTGATGAGCTATTGTTTTCAATTATTGATGTTTTAAATTTTATTGTTACCTTTAATAAATTATCCTTTATATTGTGTATTCTTATTACATGGTCTAAATATTTGTTGGTGATTTTAGTTTGGAATTAGGTTGTCAAATTGAGGAAAAAGTATGGAATTAATACGTGTTGGTAATTTTAGTTTGTCAAAATTCAGGAGAAAAGGTGCAAAAGTATATATTGTCCACGATCGCTTAAGCGACTAAGTGTATCGCTTAAGCGACAAAGTGTTTTCGTAACAGGATCGCTTAAGCGATACACAGATCGCTTAAGCGATCGTGCACCTGGACTGATTGATTCTGCCAGGTGCATGATCGCTTAAGTGATCCACGATCGCTTAATCGACCATGGGAAAAAGACAAGATTCGCTTAAGCGATATCACGGATCGCTTAAGCGATCATGCACTGAGCGATTTGTACGCCAATCACATGATCGCTTAAGCGATCCATTGTATCGCATAAGCGATTCTTGTGCAAATGGTTTTAAAATTTAACAGATACACCCCCACCTACCCATAGTGCCAGATTCTGGCCACCGGAGTCGGAATCTTACCGGGAAAGGGCGTTACGATGCACAGTGGTCGGATCTGGCCGATAGAGCCTCTATATGACCTTTTTCGGCTAGATCGACCACGGATGTGGCCGGAAAAGGCTTGACGATCCGCCAAAGCTGGCCGTAGATAAACGAAAAAGTCCAGATCTTGCCGTCTGTGACAGCCAAATATATGGCCGTCGTTGTCGGTCAACGATGGCCAACATTTGGCCGTCGTTGACCGTCAAAGTTGGACATTTCATTGAAAGTCCATGACGGTAAGATGTGGCCTTTTCCGGCCACATCCACAGTGGATCTGGCCGGAAAAGGTCACAACTGGCCATTACCGGCCATTTTCGATCGTTTGTTCGTCGGTGGTAGCCGGATGCGGGAAGGGAAGTTGGGTGGGTGGGGGCGTTTTTGTTAATTTTTAAAATTTTTCTTCGGTATTAATGAAATTAATTCACTTAATGGGTCGAAAATTAATTAAAAATATACTAATATTTCCTAAATAATTAAGCAAACAAGTATAAAAATATACTGACGAATCATAAACCCCATATGTTTAGCATAGCCGCAAACAGGTGCACCGAATGAATCGTAAACCCTATAGGTTTCATACTGACATGTAAAAGAACTATATGTTTAATATAAATGTAATAACGGAACAGGTGCTCTGAAAGAATCGTAAACCCTATAGGTTTCATACTGACGTGTAAAAGAACTATATGTTTAATATAAATGTAATAACGGAACAGGTGCTCTGAACGAATCGTAAACCCTATAGGTTTCATGCGCGTGTAAAAGAACTATATGTTTAATATAAATGTAATAAGCAGTGCTGAGCAGAATGTTAAACCGTGAATGTCGTAAAGAATGTAAAGGTATGTAAAGAAGGCATGTTGATGTCTAGTATGCGTGTAAAAGAACTATATTTTATATAAATGTAATAAGAGCAATGCAAGTAAACCATATAGGTTTCATCTTGACGTGTAAAAGAACTATATGTTTAATATAAATATAATAACGAGCAGTGCTCGAACGAATCGTAAACCCTATAGGTTTCATACGCGTGTAAAAGAACTATATGTTTTATATACATGTAATAACGGAAGCAGTGCTTTGAGCGAATCGTAAACCCTATAGGTTTCATACTGACGTGTAAAAGAACTATATGTTTAATATAAATGTAATAACGGAACAGTGCCTTTGAGCAGAATCGTAAACTCTATAGGTTTCATCTTGCGTGTAAAAGAACTATATGTTTTATATAAATGTAATAATGGAACAGGTGCTCTGAACGAATCGTAAACCCTATAGGTTTCATACTGACGTGTAAAAGAATTATATGTTTAATATAAATATAATAACGGAACAGGTGCTCTGCCCAGACTATGATCACTTAAGCGACCTTACGTATCGCTTAAGCGATTCTTCCTAAAAGACACATGGTCGCTTAAGCGATTTATGATCGCTTAAGCGATCTTTTCCGAGGCAGAATGACATCTGCCTAGACTATGATCGCTTAAGCGACCTTACGTATCGCTTAAGCGATTCTTCCTAAAAGTCACAAGGTCGCTTAAGCGATTTATGATAGCTTAAGCGATCTTTTCCGAGGCAGAATGACATCTGCCCAAACTATGATCGCTTAAGCGACCTTACGTATCGCTTAAGCGATTCTTTCTAAAATGACATCTGCCCAGACCTTGATTGCTTAAGCGATTTAAGATCGCTTAAGCGATCGTTTCTGGAAAAGTCTTGGTCGTTTAAGAGAGATATGTGGACAAACAAAAATATCTTATATAGACACACCATACATAGTAAATTGAAACTGCTGATGAATTATCTTATATGGACAAACAAAAATATATCCCAAATATCATATCCAATTCTTTACAATGATCACACCATACATAGTAAATTATTTACAATTTCCTATACATTGCCTTTAATTTAGTTTTTGATGCCAAAGAGTTTAGAATCCACAGTGAATGGTATCAGGGCAGTCCATGCTTGAAAAGATGTCCACGACATCATTCTTCCCGATGCTTTTTGGCTCTGCACTAGCATCCAACAAATTCAAGATGATATCTACAAGGGCGGCTAATATGGTGCCTCGGTTGACTTTCTGTGGAGATTGACCATTCCATCTTAGTGACCTGTAGTGTAAAACACCATAATATGAGAAAGGCATGAATTAGAAAATAGCCAAGCCAATGAGAACAAATTAAATAAGCAGTTCTGACACAAAGTACACATCAAAACACCATTGAAAATGAACATGTATATACACCCTTATTGATAATTATAACAGGTATCACATAAACTCAACTCAAAAAACCCAAGTATGAACATCAACATCACATAAACTACAAAATTCAGCGTCCAACTTTCATACCCTTTGATTGAGTTCTGGTCACTCAAAACGGATCCATTTACCCATGGAAGCAATCAACATCCTGCGCTCGATACTCTCATTTTTCGTCATTCAAGCTGTCCATTGGGCTGTTGGTCATGTCGAACTGAATAAATTTCAGGGCATATGCCCCACATTCAACGCTACAATAGGAAGAAGACATTAGCATTATAATAAACTTATAGAACAATTGTATTATGTAAGTTAGTTTTAAACAAAATTTACCTTGACTCATTTATTGGGCAGGTAGAGCGCTGAATTGGCCACTTTTCGGTTAGTACCTGATCACCCAAGTGTCCAAACATCCCGCTGTCACGCATCAGCCGTGGGAACAACCTGGACAGGGTCCAACTCAACCTTCAACTGCTTGTCTCGATAAATGGTTGGGTTGCAGTCAAGGATCTTCAGGAACCCCTCCTCTAGATGCGCAACGACTGCTATCCTGTGCATCTGTTTGATGAGGATGATGCAGTACACTCTTTTAACAAAGGCCCAACCGTGGCCATATTTAGGCCGATCCCCCTTACTGCATCGGGGCATAATCCTGTCATCAAACCGAAAATCATCGTGAGATGCAATCCGGATCAGGCAGCGGCCAATCGTTTTCGCTTCGGTCCTTTTGCTACACCACTAGCAATGACATTTTTAAATTAAAGTGCGATATGCCGAAACAAGCGTTTGCCCAAACGCCACATCGGTGATAGCAGAGTCGGGATACAACAGATCACCATCACTAGTCTGTCGTAGCCTCATCAGTGTCAATATCTCATCGATGTGCTACATCAAATAAAAACAACAAGATAAGTATGGAAAACACAGGCAAAAATAAGAAAAATTAAGTGAAAATAACTCACCGAGTCCTCAAGCCACGTCCCCATCGTCAACAACTTCTGAAACCATTCCCGGGGATAATCCCCTGTCTTACACTTTATATGGCCATCACTTCCTGATCCATTGTAATAGGCATAAAAGAGCTTTTTATATTCCTCTATTGGCCTATACAAATCGACATTTGAGTCCAATTTCCCTTCCCCACTTCCTCCCCCTTCCTCCATTTTTACATCCCCGCTTCCTTCGCCTCCCACTTCCCCCTCCTCCATTATCACCGCCCCACTTCAACCACCAACCTCCTCAACCTCTTCTATTTCTGGTTGTTCCTCCATTTGTTTCTTCATTTTCTTCTTCTTTACCTGTGTCACTACCATGTAAGGCGATTTCACAAACTTGCTCTTTCGGCTCTCTCTTTTCAAGCCAGTTTGCACTTCAACCGCCTTTAATTCTCCACCAACTTCCTCCTCCATTGTACCAACTTCGCCTTCCATTGTACCTACTTTCTCTCCCAGCTTATCCACTTTCTCCTTCACCCTTTTCATTGTTTCTTCCATCTTGTCAAACCTTGCATAAACGGCTGTTGTAAAACTCTCAAGCGAGCGTTTATGAGGTCAAGCAACCTCATTCTCCCCACGCCGATGTCTCGGCAAAGCGGTACTTGTTGTCTTGGGTTTCTTTGAGGCATCCGAACCTCTTCCTCCCTCTTCTCCTCCTCATCCTCGGCCCCTCGAGCTTCATTATCCTCAGCATCAACGACATTGTCAAGCAATGGCCCTGCAACTGCCATTACATGCGTGACCCTTTTTAGGTCCCGCATTAGGCGGTCTATCTGTTCATCCCTTTCATCCTCCATTGCTCTGAAAGATGTGACATAGTCCTCTTCCGCTTCATCCCCAATAAGCGGTCGAGAAAGGGACAGGACGACTCCCCGCAATAAGAAATAAAAATCAATCAGATTGAAGCAAAATAAAAAAGCAACTGCATATTCAAAAGCTTAATCCTTCAATCTTACCCTAGCTGCTTGAATCTCAATCTCTAATTGGCCATAATTTCAATGGTTACAGCTCCGGACATGCCACCGCAACATCCTAGGAAATTGCTGTTGCACATCCAAATTGTTGCTCCTCCCTCCCACCTTAGCGAAGACAGAGATGGCTTCGTACATCCAAGCCTACATTGTAAAAAAACAGTCCATGTCATTATTCAAACACACATGTTATAAAACATATAACAGAGAGCTATTAATATTTACCTGCATTGCCCATGGGAAGCCAAACAAATTATACGTTCTTGGTTTAGCCTTCCCACCCCATTCGGCATGCTTTAACGCCATGTCTGGTTTTTTCAGGCTCTTGATGGTTCGCTCAAATGATATCCGTCCCCACGGATAAGAATTAAAGAACTCCAAGTCGCTTACAAACAACAACCAATCTTTCTCATCAGCTTTTGTTGAGTCACCAGCCAATAAGATAGAATGTAAAAACAATATCAAGCACACTTTTATCTTCTCTGCATCACTAAACCGAACTGTATCTAGCCTCTTCTCTAAAACTTGTCCTGTAATAGACTTTGCCCCTTTCAAAACCTTATCACAAAACCTTATGGCTCCCATACTCGTCCTTATTGCGTCTGCCTTCGCCTTAGTTGGCACTTCCCCACATCCTAAGCCCGTCACAACACATACTCCATCATACCAAACCGTAGTGGCTTTCCCTCCACCACGAACCACATTTCATTTTTTTTGTTGCATTTTACTGAGTGCATCAACATGTAATGCACTCCCTGCCCCCAAAATGACTTTTTCCACTTTGTTAGATTCTTAAAAAGCCCCGACCAAAACAAGTGCGACCAAAATCTCTTTCACCATGCCTCATTCCAGCTAAAATGGCCCTTATTCTGTCAAAAACCTCCCAGCTCAACCTCACCGTCACCCTTGCAGGGAAGTAGGGTACCTTCTCACTTATAGGTTCCAACTCGTACTCTCTACAGTTTACAATCCGCACAATCTGCACAATTGATATAAATAAAATGTCAGCAACAAAAATAAACCAAAACCACTGTAGTCGCTTAAGCGATCTTGGATCGCTTAAGAGATCTTTACTCTTCCTCATGCAAGATCGCTTAAGCGACCAAGAGTTAACTG
This sequence comes from Pistacia integerrima, assembly GCA_026225825.1. Taxonomy (NCBI): domain Eukaryota; kingdom Viridiplantae; phylum Streptophyta; class Magnoliopsida; order Sapindales; family Anacardiaceae; genus Pistacia; species Pistacia integerrima. Next base: position 22,817,344 of record CM047750.1, read on the forward strand.
AGAATCTCTTAAGCGATACAACAGATCGCTTATTATATCTATGATTCTACGAGACCTAAGATCGCTTAAGCGACCAAGAGTAAACACTCATGATCGCTTAAGCGATCTTAGGTCTGGGCAGAATCATCTGCCCAGATCTCAAATCGCTTAAGCGATCCTTTTTATCGCTTAAGCGATCATGATGCGATCACGAGTAAAACAGAATAATCGCTTAAAGCGATACAAATGATCGCTTAAGCGAAAGTACAAGCAATATTCCCAAACTCGTACCCTATCTTCGCCCGGCCTCTTTCTCGTCGCCTGGATCCTCCGACGACTCCTCCTGGCCTGAATTCTCGTCGGAATCCTCCTCCTGGCCTGAATTCTAGCATGACTCCTCGTCTTCAGACCCGTTTACTGGTTCTTCCCTCTGTTCTTGTGCCGTCGGCGTCTCCTTTGCGTGTGGACCACCTTGACTGGTCGGATGATCCACCAAGAACGGTACCATTGAGCTTGCGCCAGGAATCTAGGATTCGAAGTGGCGTTGGGCTTCCCTCCTCATTGTCAGTGTCAGTCATGGTTTTGGATTGAATTTGGTGTCAAAGTTTGCAGTTTCAATCTGAAATGTGGACTGTATATCTGAGAAATGGCATGATTTCGTTTAGGGTTAAGGAAATAGATTTTAGGGTTCAACAAATCGATCGAAAATCGCGACTATATCGCTGAAAATCGCGACTGTATTCGGTTTAGGGTTCAAGAAATTGATTTAGGGTACAAATTTGCAGGTGTTCGATCGGAAAAAATTGCGTCTCCCTTTCGTTCAAGAAATCGCTTTTTGAACTAATGAATTTTGATTAAGCGAGGTGAATAGTTAGTAGGGCTTGTTTTGTGAAATTTCGAATTTTAAAAACTTTCATTATTTCTGATTCGGCCCACATATGTTTTAATCTTTTCATTTTAACCCATTTTACGTGTTTAATTAATCCTAACTATGCCACGTCATCTTCTCTAAATTAAAAAAAAATGATGAACAGTTTCAAGGCCATTTTCTTAAATCGAAACTTAGGATGACCAGGCAGCTAAATTTTCTCTGTTTTGGTTTGTATAGGTGTACACTGTATCGGCATCATCCAAGGATTGATGAAAAAGTAAAAGGGTGAATAACAATTTCCCACCGAAGGCTTTGCATAATTACTTTTCCAACCCATAAACTCTAAGAAAAACAATTTCCCACCCATCGTTGTATGGGCAAAAACAGTTGGCTCCACGTTGCGACCCAACCAAGGTTGGTGGTACATCAAAACTCATATTGTAAGAAATCCATTCTACGAGATGCCTCATTCTATAGGTTGGTCCGTTCTAAAAGCCGACCACTCTACGAGCTGGTCCACTCCATGAGCTGGGCTATTCCACGAGTCAAGCCACTCTATGATCTAGGTCGCTCTATGAATTAGGCTGACCTACAATCTGGGCAGCTTTTCGAAGTCGAGTCTCTCTATGTGTTGGATCATCCCATGCTCCGACCCATCAATAACATGACCCATCTTCAACTCCACGATCAGGTCTCATGTCCCGTTGACTAAGTCTCAACTAACTCTGGGTCTTCTGCCACGTGGTACAATACTCAGGGGGATTACAACGTCCTCATCAAGTTAAGAGACGATGCTCACTTCCCAATGGGACTCCGAGTCTCATGGGAGCTCTAACCACCCCCAATCGCCTATAAGACTAAGGTCGACCTTCTTAGAGGGGGACTTATAACATACTTTTGACTTCGGTTTTACATTGCTCAATTTATTCTCACACTCTCATTCTCGCACCCTTGCTCTGCCATCATTTTGCACCGCAGAACCAAGTTTTGACCATTGTACGACGATTGTTGTGCCACCGATCCACATTAACGATGACTTCTATCAACTCTCTTCCATTCTTTACCTTATTTAACACCTTGTCACTTGTGCTGACTTAAGTGTCAAAGGGCCTACTATTAGTATAAGTATCCTAAAGTTAATCAATTATTGTAATATTGACTCTATGTAAATCATGTTTATATCAATAAAATACATTTTCTCTATATCATGTAATTCATTCTATATGTCATGTAATTCATTCTGTATGTCTTGATATGTGTCCTTAGGATGGTAGAACCGTGATGAGGGTATCAAGTGTTTCAAATCTCAACAGTGAGGATCCTATGATCACATATGGTAGCCATTCTAAAAACTAGCCCTAGTATTATTCATACCAAGGGCACATATAATATGGTAAGGCTATCATAGTATTAAACGATCCTGTTAAAAGACAATGACTTATCTCACTTGTCAATGTTGTTTGGTGACAACTTAGTGGAACACTAGGTGTTTATTGTATGCAAGTTCACTGACTAACCCACCAGAGGATTCTACATAAATGGTAATCCTAGTGTTTATGGAATAAATCCTTTAATTTGATGGTGGTGCATGTGATCCTTAGACTTAAGATCACCAGAGCGCCTTATATACCAATTGCTGTAGTTTGACGCTAGCCCAACATAGTCCTTTTCAGAGCTATTAGAACAATAGTGGTTAGTTGCATTGAGAAGTGTATTAAGGCTATGGTGGATCAACATAGGATTCATCACTATCAGGTACGAGAAAAGTTATATCACTACATAGTTCAGTTATATTGGCAACGATAATAAATATGTGGTTATAGTGGGATCGAGTTGTTGCTCAATCTAATTTATTATTACGGTTATTGGTCTAGTAATTGAATACCAAGATATAAAGGGTATATGAGGTTGACATTATTTCTATACCTCATCCTTGATTAGATAACGGATGATGAAAGGATTGGATTACACGGTAACCATACCGTTGATAGGTATCAGTTTTTCACTGATCTCTACTTGTTGGGTGGCTTTGATGCCTTGGTAGAGGTCAATCTTGGTCTGTGTGTGGGGAGACAATTAAGTGGTGGTCAATTGCTATACTACTCATTGCCAACATGATAGGAAGCCTATGAATCACACACATGAAAGGAATTAAGTAAAGAACGTGTTTTGATCAAAGAAAGGGTTAAAGGGCATTTTGGTCTTTTCACAAAGACATGGTAATTTGGTACTTTTGTATAGGTTGTTGCCTATGCCTATTTCTTAATGAAATAGAATAAATAAGATTACCTAATTAATATTAATTGAATGAATTAAAATTACCCTAATTAATATTAAATATACATTTATTATATATTAATATTAATTAACATATTAATTGGAAACCTATTTAATTCTATCCTAAATTGGATTTAGCATAAACTCGATTAGGAATAGAATTGTATCATATTCCAAGATGGAATAGGACTTTAAGTTTACTATATAAGCAAACTTAAAATTAGGTTTCATTAGAACAATTATTCACTCACTCGATCTTACATAATTTTGAGAGTGAGGAACCCTAACCGCCCACTCCAATCAAGTTATTGGAATTTCCTTTTATTGTTCTTGCCGATTCTCTATGTGGATATCATAATGCATTTCTACTCTTGATTTGGTTTGCTAAGAATTTGTCGTGAATAGTGTCAGTGAACAATGTCGTGGACAGTTCCGATGAACAGTGTCGTGGACAGTTCCGATGAATAGTGTCATGAACAGTTTTGGTGAACAGTGTTGTGACCAGTTTTGATGAACAATATTGGCAAACACTTCTAGCAAATAGTGTCGTGAATAATGTTGTGAACAGTTCGGTGAACAGTGTCATGGACAGAACCGACAAACAGTAAAGAAGGAGCCTCTAAACGTGAGTAAGTTTCTAATTCTTGAGAGGAGCGTTTGGATCATATAATGTTTTATTATAAGGGGTATTATATTAATGGAAAGATAGATCACCTTGAAGATTACTGAGAATGTTTAGAAAATGTGTCTGGTTGGCCCGAATAAATTGGTGAATAATATGTTTAGTTGGGAGGATAAATGAGTGGGTATTTTATATAGATTACTAAATTGCCCTCCTTTTTAAATATTAATGTAATAGTATTTTTTATTATTTTTTTTGAATTATTCTTTTAACCACCCACATTTGAAATTTTACTAAAACACCCCAACCATATAAAACTTTAATTTGTAGCAAAATCACCTCCACCCACCCCAAGCCACTACAGACAGCCAGCCATCACTGTCGGTCGCTACCAACAGTCAATGGAATGGCGCACGATTGGCCGTATATGGCCAGTCATGTATCGACAAAGCCATTTCTAGCCATGGATCACAAATCCATGACCACATCCTTGGCTGTGAAACAGCCATAGAAACGCCAGATCTAGCCGTTTTTGGCTATGAATCTATGATCCATGGTTGGAAAAAGGCCTTACCAATGCACGACCGGCCAGATCCTATCGATCATGTACCATTACAGCGACTAACGCTGGCAACCGACAGTGGTCTTCGATGGTTGGGGCTATTTTGTTAACTTTTAAACTTTTTTGTGACTGAGGTGTTTTAGCTAATTTCTCAAACGTAGGGAGGGCTATGTAATTGTTATTTGGTAGACATTTGAGGGCAATTGTGTCCAAAATGGAATTTAATTAAGGGCAAAATAGGTAAAAAAAATATTACCCGATAATGTTTTAATCTCGAGGGGAGGGTATCGGATTACCCCCAACATTACCAACAGTAAACACTATTTGCAATAAAAGATTCCCCGTAATATTTTATTACTTGCAAACCAAACACCGGAAGCTTGCAAAATAAACGAAGATTACCCCCGTTATCTTATATGCCCCCAATCCAAACCCCCCAAGAATGGATTATTATGCATGTAAACATAAAAATCGATATCCAGTTCTATGGGTTTGAGGTTTAATTAAATTTTTATTGTTTAGTTCATTGCGTATGTTCTAATTAAACCTTATAGCATGGTCGTGCGGTCATCAAGCACAATGATTCTTTGAACATTGAACAACTACGGTTAGGTCAACTCGACTCTAAACAGTCATACACAAAAGTGGTATGATCGGGCTTAGGTTTTTAAACCTAGAAAAATGGCGATTATGAGGCACGAACATTCCAAAAGATTGAACATTCATTCGATGTGGAACGACCATGGAGCACGATCGTTCCAAATAGAAAAAATTTGAAGATTTTGACTCTTATGCACATTGATCAAAATATCATCAAACAAAAATGTCTTAGATATTTCAATCACTTGGGGAATTTTTATTTATAAGAAAATGTATCAAATTGATGGCAACCACAAGATTATATCAACTTGACTTTTCTTCAACAATTTAAGCACAATATCATACATGCATGATTTCACCAAAGTACGTCCCACATATGCCAAGTTACAAATAATTCTTGCACATGAACTAAACAAGTTCTCCATCTTCGTGAGAAGACTTGCCACTTGGTGATTTTTAAGTCCATCATATAATGTCCCTTATCAGGCTCCTTTGGGGGTGCATGTATAGATTTCTCTAAATGGGTGTTGCAAAAGTAGATTTTGAGCACCCAACTCATAATCCCAACCTTTTTACCCTTCCAATCCAATGGATCCAATCACTAATGGGGTTATGTAATAGTTATTGCATTTGATGTATGCAAAGACAATCATACAATCAGTGTTTAAAGCAAGTTATCACAATCAACTCAAACATATTCTCAATATGCACATAAAAACATATCATCTCAATCAATATCACATGTTAAACATGTAGGGAATTCTATCTTAACAAGTGCGGAATAACAATAAAATTTTGCTACGATAGAGTCGTTACCCAAGATCACGATTCGATAGTTACAACCACAACATATATACATGCAAGGTTTAGTTTTTATACCTTCGTTGGTGGCTCCTTCTCTGGATTATAATTTTATGTATTGTTCACACACTACTCACATATTGTTTACCGACACTGTTCATGGGTATTGTACATCGGCACTGTTCACCGAAACTATTCACAGGTACTTTACTATCGATCCAAAGTAAGAGCGAGCACGACAGTATCACACAAAAGTAGGATGGGATCACTCTTGTATTGATTGCTAGATCAACATAAGAGCTTAAGGGAGGTGGCAGATTTGAGAGAAGAAATTCTTCTCTCCACTTTAGGGTTTTTACGGCTAGGGTTTATTTTTGGGATGGTTTAGTTTAAAAATTAAACTAAACTTTTAGCTCTAAAAAAGTTGTAAAAACTTGTCATAAAAAATTGTAACGCCCACATTGAGATACGTAACTTATTTATGCTTTAATGCCCTTAGTTTTGCTTATTTGAAGGTGAAAGAGTGAGAACTTAGGATTTGCATACTTCACCGCGGCATTGTACACACTACCTAAATCGAGTTCTTAGAATTGCAGTCTTTGCCGTGGCAAGGAAAGAAGTTCGTCGCGGCAACGTATGCTCTAGAATGTCTCGCCGAGGCGAAGAGAAAACTTCACTGGGGCAAAGAACTTGTTGGAATTTTTAGAAAATTCTAGAAAACTTCTTTAAGGGCAAAGTGGTCATTCCACCCATAATTAGTTGGAAATGTGGGGAGTGAAAAGTAGTAGAATTTCATGGAGAATGCAATGGAAATGGGGGTATTTTTGTAATTGACTAAAAGGCAAAGATGGAATTTCATGGAAAGTACAAGGGCAAAATGGGAAAGTTAAGTAATAAATGAGATATTAAGGGTTCAAGAATGAAAACCCTACCATTCTCTACCCCTCACACGCCACTTTCATTCCCAAATTCTCTCACTTTCTTCATCAAATTTCCAAGGCAATTTAGAGGATTTTTGGTTGGATTTTGGTAGATATTCAATCCTAAGCATCCAAAGGTAAGAACTCTAGTAATAAGATGTGAGATTAATTTTTAAAGTGTGGAATTCTTATAGTTTATATGCTTAGGATTTAAGAAGAAGAGGAAGTCTACCAAAGAGAGAGATTCTAGTGTGGAACTACCCAAACTCAAGGTAAGTAAATCCAACCCTAGCCCTTGATTTGAGCAATACTTGAGTAGAGAATTTTCTTATAAGTATTTATATGCTTGAGTATTGAGAATTGATGATGGAATTGATGATGATTCATGGTTAGAATTCCATCATGAGGAGTGATGATTGTGTTTATAGAAATTGATGGAAGTTTGGATGAGTTACGGAAGAATTTGAGTAGAGTTATGGATTGTATTTTCCTGGCCAGGTTTGAAGTTGGTTTTAGAGAATTATGCTCTAAATTTTGGTAGCTAGAAAAAGAGATAGAAGTGTAGCCAATTTAGTGCTTGTTTGTGCATACCACTTGTTTGATGAAATTTCAAAGTGAAGTGCATATACGCTTATGCTTGTGTAATATCTTGAGAAGAGTTTGCAGATGGAAGAGAAAGTGGAGAATGACATGTTTACATGCCATATTGCATTCTTGCATTTAATCATTTGAATTGAGAAAGAATACTAAGAAAGTCCATCTACATGTATACATGCATATAAGCACACTAAAGAATAAAGAGAAAGAAAGAAAAGAAATTGAACACTAACTTCTAAAAGAAAGATAAGAGAAAAGAAGGTTGTTGCGATGGGGAACCCATGAGTGATAAGAAGAAGAATATTCCCACAAGCACGCTGCCTTCAGTGAGTGGCCTAAGAATAAGAAGAAGAATTTGTACAATCTATAAGAGTGCCTGTGGATGAGGACTATACCCAGAAGAATATACCTACATGCACGCCGTCTTTAGTGAGCGGCCTAAGAAGAAGAAGAATTTGTACAATCCATAAGAAGTGCATGTAGATGAGGAATGTACTCACTCACACGGCCAGGGTTTCGAATCCATACCTCAACCAAGTCCGATCGGCAATGAATAAGAATAGAAAGAAAAGAATAAGAAAGAAAGAAAGAAAAGAATAAGAAAGAAAGAAAAGAATAGAAAGAGAATCGAGAAGAGAAAGAAAAGAAAGAACAGAAATAGAAAGAAAGAAACATAGAAAAAAGAAAGAAAGAAAATGCATATCTTGTGCATTTGCATCATACTTAAGCATGATACCATGCCAACTATCATGAGTAGTGAAAAGTGAGAGATTAGAACAGAGAAAGAACAGAGAAAAAGCAGAGAGAATAGAGAAATGTGATGTAAGGAAAGAAATTCAGAATATGAGCAACGGAGATGGAAGAATAGCATAGTAGATTTACTTACTGAGCAACTAGTGCTCACCCAGTTGTTTTCAATGTTTTTGCAGGAAATAGGTGAGTAGCCGTCGGATAGAACGTCGAGAAGCGGAGGGGAATGGCACTACTGTCCACTGTATTTTGAGATTATGTATATGATACTTTTGTTAATGTAAAGAAATTTTTGGGCCCACTATGTTGTACTTAAATACATTTATATTTTCCATGACATATTTAGTAATTTCATATTATATTTCCCAAAGTATACTACCTAGAAAGAGTTATTACAAAAATCAAACCCGAGTCCTCCTTATATAGTGCAATCCATAGTAAGAACTTAATTAGGAGAATGAATCTCATAATACCTTTTTAGTTTGGATTGCAATTCTATTAGGATTTGGAATATCACTAAAGGATATTCTCTAATTAAATATGTTTCCCAATTAAATAAATATTCCTATTTATTTAATTACTATACAAATACATATTCCCAATTAATTAAATATTGCTATTTATTTAATATATATATATATATATATATATATATATATATATATATATATTTAATTAATGGGTTTTAATATATTTAATTAAATTAAATTAAATATAGTCCTCCATATTGATTAACATTAATAAAATTACCCAAATAACCTTTCCGCCCAAAAGGACAAAAATACCCTTTTTCACCCAAATGACGAAAAGGCCCTTTTGCCCAAATGACAAAAATGCCCTTTTTGCCCAAAGGATGAAAATGCCTTTCCAATCTGTTTTCTCTCTTAACTACTTTTAATGTGTGTGACCCAAAGGCTCTTTATATTGTTGGCAGTATCCTGATAACTAATTAAGCATCAACCAATTAGTGTTCCGTACAACGATCAAGATTGGCCTCTGGCAAGGCATCATGATTACCCAGTAAATAAAGAATCAGTGAATAGGCTTACCTTTTCTACAGTATGGTTACCGTACAATTCGGTATATTCATCATCTTATATCTTATCAAGGTTTGAAGTATAGAAATAGCTTCTACTTCAAAGTATTGACCTTGACATGTTTGTATTTGGTTCTTGAATCTACGACTATATAAAATCGAACTCGACCACCAACTCAATTCCACTATGGCCACAGAATTGCAGTCGTAGTTCTTATCCAAATATCTTGCCGTGATAAGATTGTAACCAAAAGTGATGAATTCTTTGTTGATCCACCATAACCATAGTGTACTTCTCGATGTAACCAATCACCACCATTCTGGTAATCTCTAAGAAAGACGACGTTAGGCTAGTTTCAAATCACATCAATATTTACACATGGCACTTTGGTGATCTCAAGTCGAAGGATTACACGCACCAAAATCCGTAAAAGGATATATTCCATATACACTGGGTTTACCATCTTGTATGGAATCCTCTAATAGGTCAGTCTAGTGGACTTATATAAGCAAGCACCGATGCATTGCATCAGGTTGATACCCACAATCTTAACATGTGAGATCTATTACAACCTTTTTATAGGGTCATTCAACGCAATGATAATCTTTCTGTATAATTTGTGTCCTAGGTCAGATTTATACTATGACTACGGAAAGTTTTAGAATGACCACCATATATGCTCATAGGGTTCTCACAAGTAAGATTTATAACACTTAATTCCCCCATCACATGTTTCAATCTTTCTAAGGACATATACTATTTTATTTATACGCAATAAATAGATGTTATAGTATAGATACTTGTAAATAAGCAATGCCTTTTTTTCATTATAAATAATGTTTACAAGAGACAAATTATTGGCTCTAGTGCACCTACTCTAACTAAACAATCACACAAGATGATTGTTGAGCCCTTGTGTGTTTTGATGTGCCAAAACTAAATCAAAGAGTTGATGATTTCTAACAAAAATGCTTAGCTATGACAAAGAGTGATAACCAAAAACAAAATGCAATTTTTCCTATTGGAACAACTGTGCAGGATAAAGGAACGACCATTCCTTTGCATTAAAGTTTCCAAATGCTTGTTCCTCTTGTTAGAGTAGATGCCCTAGAGCCAATCAATTATTGTAGAATTGACTCTTTGTAATAATGTTCATTAATCAATAAAAGGCATTTTATTCTATCTCGCGTAAATCATTATTATTGCAATATGTATTGATATATGTCCTTAGAATGGTAGAACCGTGACGAGGGTATCAAGTGTTTCAAATCTTGATAGTGAGAACCTTATGAGCACATATAGCGGCCATTCTAGAAACGTCCGTAGCCCCAGTATTGATTATTCGAAGTAAGGGCACGATAATACGGTAAGGCTATCATAGTGTTGAACCACCCTGTCGAAAGGTAGTGACTGATCTCACTTGTCAAAGTTGTTTGGTGACAACCTGGTGCAACACATGGGTGCGTGCTGTAGGCGATTACACTGCAGCAAGTTCACTGGACTGACCCTCTAGAGGATTCCATATGGATGGTAACCCCAGTGTCTATGGAACAAATCCTCTAACGAATGGTGGTGCATGTGATCCTTAGACTTGAGATCACCGGAGCGCCTTGTACACCGATTGGTGTAGTTTGACACTAGCCTAACAGCTTCTTTTCAGATGTCAATACGGTGGTGATTGGCTGCAGCAAGGAGTGTATCAAGACTATGGTGGATTGACAGAGGATCCATCACTCCCGGGTACGAGAGAAGTTATTCTCACGACGCAATTCAGTATATGGCAATGACACTAAAACTGTGGCCACAGTGGGATTGAGTTGTTGCTCTATCTAGTTTATAATACGGGTCATTGGTCCAGAAACTGAATACATAATATCGAGAGTAACCGAAGGTTGACACTATTTCTATGCCTTCGTCTCATAGAGATAACATATGATGAAAGGATTGAATTGCACGGTAACCATATCGTTGATAGGTAGCTACTTTGCTGAATCCGAATCTATCGGGATGGCCATGATGCCTTGCTAGGGGCCAATCTTGGTCTGTGTATTAGTGAGACAATTAATTGGTGTTAATCGCGATACTATATACGACCGATATGTTGAGGAGCCTATGGGTCACATACATAGAAGATAATTTAAGATCCAAGAAGAAAGAAGGGCGTTTTCGTCTTTTAAGGCGAAAGGGTATTTTGGTAATTTCACAGTACAATTAAATTTGCTGAGGTCGTAGCCTTTATTTAATTTGTTAGAAAAATTAAATAAGTGAAATTACGTTTTAAATGTGTGTTCGCACATATTTAAATATATTATGATTATTGTTAAATGTTAATATATATATTAATTGATTTTAATTGAGATAATGATAGAAAATAAAATAAAATATTAAATTGGGAGTGTTTGGCAACATGGGGCCTTTGGGTTGGAGCCCAAGCCTATTCCGTATAGGATTAGGGCAAATTGATTAACTATAAAAAGAAAAGTGTGTGTGTGCGTGTCCGGCCTTTCTCCTCTTCTCGGTGTACATTCTCTTCTCATCTAATTCCCCTCGAATGTAAATCGAGGTTTCTAAATTTATTGATGCAAAGAATTTGTATAATTATTTATTGTAAATTTAGAACGATATTTTTTGTAATGTACTTGAAGACGGAGCAAAGGACGAGGCAACCATACTTGAAGACTCAAGATGTTTATTACAGGACCCCTAGGTGACCCACCGATTCCTCTAGGCTCAAGGAAATCGATTTTAGTTAGGCCATGTATCGACACGTTTATTTTTGTTTAGAATGCATGCTAAGGTTGAATGTTTGATAACATGCCAAACAATGTCATTCTAACAAAGATAATAATCTGATGAGACATTAAATAACAAACCCCTCAACCGAACTATATTAAGTCACGTAAGCCTTCCATCACCATGGTTTTAATCAAACCACTGTTCATCGAAACCTTGTTCGCCAAAGCGAAGGGTACACTTCTACCAGTGGGAGGTTAAAATACATTGAAGTTTTCCTTAATGGTGATGGGTCGACTTAAAATGATGGTTTTGCTTGTTCGCCAAAATGAAGGTTGATAAATGCGTCATAGGCATAGTGGAGCAGTATACATATTATGTGTACATGGTGACATGTAGTGTCCACTCTACGGATACTGAGAATCACACTTGAGGACAATGGTTGGAGCCATTAGATTGTGTGATTGGCTTGTTGGCTTTCTCACATTTGAGGTTGATAGTGGGAGCTATCAACTGGTGTGGATTAAGTTTGTTGGCCTACCTAATCAACTCATTTTGGCTTGTTCGCTAAAGCGAAGGTTTGAAATGGGCATGATGGGATCTCAGTCCACTAGGAAAGTCAACGGGCTTTCCCGAGTTAATAGTGAGGGCTATTGGCTTGAGTAAAATAGTAGGAGCATCGTTTAATAAAAGACCATATTAAATAATAATGAACTTTATAATAACTTTATCTTTTCTGCAATTGTAGATTCACCAAAAATGAGCATTATGAACTGCGACCGATAATCGAGAAAGAAAACAGGTTGGATGGATCCAATTTCTCAGACTGGTATCGTAATCTTCGGATTATACTCAAGTCATAAAAGAAATTGTATATCCTTGAAAAGCCATACATGGCTAAGCCTGATCCTGATGCCACTCAGGAAGTTAAGGATACTTATCAAAAGTTCCTTGATGATGCTAATAGCGTTCAATGCTTGATGTTAGCATAGATGACACCTATGCTGCAAAAGCAGCATGAGAATATGGATGCTTCTTCCATCATTCTACACCTCAAGGAGCTTTACGAAACAAATGCTCGACATAAGAGGTATAAGGTGTCGAAAGCACCGTTTGGGAGTCGTCTGACTGAGGGAGCCCAAGTTGGTCCTCATGTGCCTAAGATGATCGGGAACATAAAGAGGCTTGAGACTTTGGGATGTGGCTTGGATGCAGAATTACAAATGGATTTAATTCTGCAATCTTTGCCTGACTCTTATGCTCCGTTCATAATGAATTTCAATATAAACACGATGGAGAAAACCCTATCAAGACCCGAACATGCTTAGGGATCGCAGAGCGGTGGGGACTTGAAAAAGTCCAAGCCTGCTTTTATTCTTGCTTGTCAAACCGGAAACCAAAGGGTTACAGCAAGGGTAAGGCCAAGGCCAAACCCAAGCCCAAGCCTAAAGGACAGGTTGCTCTTGGGCCTGAGAGTGGCATAGGGAAGGGCAAAGTAGTCTGCTTCTTTTGTGGCAAGCCTGTCCACTGGAGGAAACTCTGCAAGGCTTTCCTCGCAAGCAAGAAGAAGTTAGAGGCTACGACTTCAGGTATCTTTATGATTGAGATTAATTTCTCTCCCTCAACATCTTAGGTCATTGACACAGGATGTGGTACTCACATTTGTACTGATATGCAGGGACTAAGGCAGAGCAGAGTGCTCGCCAAGGGAGAGGTGGACCTACGAGTTGGAAATGGAGCACATGTGGCTGCATTGGCTGTAGGAACTTATTGTTTATCTTTGCCTACGGGCTTGTTATTAGAACTACATAACTGTTATCACGTACCTTCTATTTCTAGAAATATTATTTCAGTATCCGCTTTGGATAATATGGGGTATCATTTTGAGATATCTAATGGATTGTTGTCCTTTTAGTTTGAATGGTATTCTATTTGGAATTGCAAGGTTATATAATGGATTATATGTTCTTGATTTAAATAATAAAGATATTCTCAATGTTGAAACCAAGAGAGCTAAACATAGCGATCAAAACCAGACATATCTCTGGCACTGTAGATTGTGTCATGTTAATAAGACCCGCATTACAAAACTTCAAAGGGATGGAGTTTTGGACCCTTTTGACTTTCAGTTATTTGAGGTATGCGAGTCATGCCTGTTAGGCAAGATGACCAAGTCTCCTTTCACAGGACAAGGTGAAAGGGCTACTAAGCTGTTAGGCATCACTCATAATGATGTATGTGGTCTACTAACAGTTGAAGCCAGAGGTGGATATTCATACTTCATCACATTGACTGATGATTTCAGTAGATATGGTTATGTCTACCTTATGAGACATAAATCTGAAGCCTTTGATAAATTCAAGGAATTCAGAAATGAAGTACAGAATATGTTGGGCAAAAGTATTAAAGCTCTTCGGTCGGATCGAAGAGGTGAATACTTAAGCTCAGGGTTTTTAGAGTACCTAAAGGAATGTAGGATAGTATCACAACTCACCCCTCCTTATACACCCCAACACAATGGAGTGTCAGAAAGGAGGAATAAGACCTTACTTGACATGGTTAGGTCCATGATGAGTTTTAGTGATTTATCTGCATCGTTTTGGGGTTATGCCTTAGAAACTGCGACTCATGTTTTGAACCGTGTGCCGTCAAAGTCTGTAGATAAGACTCCATATGAGCTATGGAGTGGGCGAAAGCCCAACTTGTCTTATCTAAGGATTTGGGGTTGTGAAGCTTATGTTAAGAAATTAACTTCGAACAAGCTAGGCCCAAAATCCTGTAAATGTATATTTGTGGGGTATCCAAAGGAGACCAAAGGATATTATTTCTACCACCCAAAAGAGCGCAAAATTTTTGTTGCTCGAACTGGTGTCTTCCTAGAAAAGGAATATTTTCTAAGAAGTGCTAGTGGGAGAAAAGTAGAACTTGATGAAGTTCTAGAACCACAAGACATACTAGACGAAGGACGAGATGATGTGCCACAGGAAGTGGTTGAGCATCATGAGGAGATTACTCCACAACTTGTGGATCAAAGTGAATCACCTTAGGTAGCACAAGAGCTACGTAGATCTGGGAGAGTACGCCATGAGTCCGAGAGATATGGTTATCTCGTGACTCAACATGGTAACGTACTGGTCTACCAAGACGATGAACCCAAAACCTACGAAGACGCTATATCGAATCCAGATTCCGTTAAATGGCTTGAAGCCATGAAATCTGAGATGGACTCCATGTACCAGAACCAAGTGTGGTCTTTGGTGAAACCACCTAAAGGGGTAAAACCCATAGGGTGTAAATGGGTTTTCAAGAAGAAGACTGACATGGATGGCAACGTGCATACTTATAAAGCATGGCTGGTTGCCAAAGGTTTCAAACAAATTCATGGCATTGACTATGAAGAAACCTTTTTACCGGTTGCCATGATTAAATCCATCCGGATGATGCTTGCAATTGCTGCATATCATGACTATGAGATTTGGCAAATGGATGTCAAAACTGCTTTCATGAATGGAAACCTTGAGGAGGATGTGTACATGACACAACCTGATGGTTTCGTTCTTGATAGTCAAACCAATAAGGTATGCAAGTTGCAGAGATCCATTTATGGACTCAAGCAAGCTTCAAGGAGCTGGAACATTCGTTTTGATGAAGCCGTAAAAGAATTCGGTTTTATCAAGAACGAAGATGAGCCCTGTGTTTACAAGAAAGTGAGTGGAAGCGCAGTAGCATTCCTAGTATTGTATGTTGATGACATACTTCTGATCGGGAATGATATACCGAACTTGATCGTAAAGACTTGGTTATCCAAGTGTTTTCTCCATGAAGGACTTAGGGAAAGCATCCTACATCCTTGGTATAAAGATCTATCGTGATAGATCGCGTAGGTTGCTTGGCCTAAGTCAGAGTACATATATTGACAAAGTACTAAAAAGATTCAGTATGGAAGAATCCAAGAAGGGATTTCTTCTGATGTCACATGGTGTTTATCTCTCTAAAGAATTGTGTCCTAAAACACAAGATGAGAGAGATAGGATGAAGAGGATCCCATATGCGTCAACAATTGGATCCATCATGTATGTCATGTTATGTACTCGGATTGATGTCTCATGTGCTTTGAGAACTTGTAGTAGATATCAATCGGATCCAGGTGAGCGTCACTAGATGGCTGTCAAGAACATTCTTAAGTACCTGAAGAGGACTAAGGATATGTTCTTGGTTTATGGAGGGGAAGATGAGCTCACTGTAAAAGGATACAGTGATGCTAGTTTCCAAACGGACAAAGATGATTAGCGATCGCAATCAGGGTTTATATTTTGTCTCAATGGGGGTGCAGTGAGTTGGAAAAGCTCCAAGCAAAGCAATCAGAGCATTCTACAATGGAGGTGAGTATACCGCATTGTCGGATGCGCCAAGGAAGCACCTGATTAAGAAGTTCATTATGAACTTGGTGTGGTTCCTACAATTGTTGATCCTATAGACATCTATTGTGACAACAATGGAGCAATTGCTCAAGCGTGGGGGAACCACGGTCCTCATCGTAAATAAGACATATACTCAGACGATTCCATCTCATCAGAGAGATAGTTGAGAGGAAAGACATGCAGATTAGTAAAGTGCATATTGACGACAATCTCGCAGATCCACTAACAAAGCCTCTGTCGCAACAGAACCATGACAAACACTTGAGATCATTTGGTATTAAATACATGAATGATTAGCTATAGTGCAAGTGGGAGATTGTTAGAGTAGATGCCCTAGAGCCAATCAATTATTGTAGAATTGACTCTTTGTAATAATGTTCATTAATCAATAAAAGGCATTTTATTCTATATCGCGTAAATCATTATTATTGCAATATGTATTGATATATGTCCTTAGAATGGTAGAACCGTGACGAGGGTATCAAGTGTTTCAAATCTTGATAGTGAGAACCTTATGAGCACATATAGCGGCCATTCTAGAAACGTCCGTAGCCCCAATATTATTCTGAAGTAAGGGCACAGATAATACGGTAAGGCTATCATAGTGTTGAACGACCCTGTCCAAAGGTAGTGACTGATCTCACTTGTCAAGGTTGTTTGGTGACAGCCTAGTGCAACACATGGGTGCGTGCTGTAAGCGATTACACTCAGCGAGTTCACTGACCCTCTAGAGGATTCCATATGGATGGTAACCCTAGTGTCTATGAAACAAATCCTTTAACGAATGGTGGTGCATGTGATCCTTAGACTTTAGATCACTAGAGCGCCTTGTGCACCGATTGGTGTAGTTTGACACTAGCCTAACGTAGTTCTTTTCTGGTGATTGGCTGCATCGAGGAGTGTATCAAGACTATGGTGTATTGACAGAGGATTCATCACTCCCGGGTACGGGAGAAGTTATCTCATGGCGTAATTCAGTATATGGCAATGACACTAAAACTGTGGCCACAGTGGGATTGAGTTGTTGCTCTATCCAGTTTATAATACGGGTTATTGATCTAGAAACTGAATACATAATATCGAGAGTAACCGAAGGTTGACACTATTTATATGCCTTCGTCTCGTAGAGATAACGTATGATGAAAGGATCGAATTGCACGGTAACCATATCGTTGATAGGTAGCTACTTTGCTAAATCTGAATCTATCGGGTAGCCATGATGCCTTGCTAGGGGCCAATCTTGGTCTGTGTATTTGTGAGACGATTAATTGGTGTTAATCGCGATACTATACATTGCCGATATGATGAGGAGCCTATGGGTCACACACATAGAAGATAATTTAAAATCCAAGAAGAAAGAAGGGCGTTTTCATCTTTTAAGGCGAACATGTATTTTGGTAATTTCACAGTGCAATTAAATTTGTTGAGGTCGTAGCCTTTATTTAATTTGTTAGAAAAATTTAAATAAGTGAAATTACGTTTTAAATGTGTGTTCGCACATATTTAAATATATTATCATTATTGTTAAATGTTAATATATATTTAAATATATATTAATTGATTTTAATTGAGATAATGATGGAAAATAAAATAAAATATTAAATTGGGAGTGTTTGGCAACATGGGGCGTTTGGGTTGGAGCCCAAGCCTATTTCGTATAGGATTAGGGCAAATTGATTAACCATAAAAAGAAAAGTGTGTGTGTGTTAATGATGTGATTAATTAATTTTTCTTTGAAATTAAAACATAGCAGCCCCCTTGAAAACACTCGCACGGCAAAAACACTTTGTGTTTGAAATCAATTCAATTTGATTTGCTTTCTTCTTAATCTTGAAGCCAAAGAGGATCTAGCAAATCCCTCTTTGGTTCTTTTGAGATTGTCTTCGTGTGGACTACGTGGGTTCGATCCTAAACTTGGATCGGTAACAAAACATTCGTTAACAAATTTGGTGGAGCCTCCAACGTGCGTTTGTTTCTCTTAACTCATGTTTAATATTTCTGTAGATTCTTATTATGATAAAATTGTAAAATTATACCCTTGATCTTGGCTCATGTAAACGATCCCTTAAATTATTTGTTTTTGTTTCCGCTGTGTATACGGGACCGTTTACTAACACCTCTTTGCACAACAATGTTCCATGTGATCATGCACGCTTATGTCCAAAATGGAGCCAAGTCACTCACACAGCACGACCAAAGCAGCACGCCTGTTCCATCCAAGTCAAAATTCAAAGCTCTTAGAACCCAAACTCTTCGCGCCTTTGATAAATCTTGGAAGACAGACCTTGAAGATCAAGTTGAACATTCAAGTATCAAAAGTGGAAGGATTGTTCTCTGTGGTGGAACAACCGTTCACACTCAAAGATCGTTCTTGGCTGAGCATCAACTATCCAAGTAGCCGTTCATACTACTGAAATTTTTATGGATTTTAAAGAGCCAATGGTCAGATTGTTCCTTGTGGTGGAATGACCATTTGTAGTGATGGTATGACTATTCCTTGTGGTCGACCGACCATACCAAAGACCCTAAAGTTGTACTAATTGACTGTTGGTGTCAAGAATGACCGTTCGCGATAATGGAATGATTGTTCCCCTGTGTCTAGCTTTTCAGACATGCATTAAATATTAGGGTTGGTGCCCTAAAGCCAATCAAATTGTAGCATTTGACTACTTGTAAAACATGTTGATATTAATAAAAATCAATTTGACTATATTATGGCTTAACTATATTATGTAAATCGTATTTCAGATATGTTATAATATATATTCTTAGAATGGTAGAATTGTGACATGAGTATCAAGTGCTTAAAATCTTGATTGTAAGAACCTTATGATCACATTAGATGGTCATTTTAGAAATCATTTGTAACCCTAGTATTATCCTAAAGTAAGGGCACAAATAATACGATGAGGCTATTATAGCGTTAAATGACCCTATCGAAAGATAGTAACAGATCTTGCATGTTAAAGTTATTTGGTGACAACTTGGTGTGACGTATGGGTGCTTGCAATTGGCAAGTTCACTGAACATGACAAACCAGAGGATTCCATATAGATGGTAACCCCAATGTCAGTGGAATACATCCTCTAACGAATGGTGGTGTATGTTATTCTCAAACTTGAGATCACCAAAGCACCGTGTGTAAATATCGGTATAGTTTGACACTGACCTAACGTAGTCCTATTTAGGGTTATCAGTACATAAGGTATTGGCTGCATTGAGAAGTACACTATGGCTATGGTGGATCTACACAGGATTCATCACTCTTGATTACAAGAGTATTATCTCGCTGAGTAATTTGGTAAAATACAACAACCGCAAAACTGTAGCCATAGTGGAATTGAGTTGTTGCTCAAGTTCTATTAAGTCATTAGTTTAAATTACCAAATACGAACATGTCAAAGTAGCATATTTGAAGTTGACATTATTTCTGTACTTCAAACCTTGATGAGATAATGGATGATGAAATGATTTGGTTACACAGTAACCATACCATTGACAGGTAGTTGATATGTTGAATCTGAATATATTAGGTGGCTCTGATACTTGGTTAGAGGCCAATTTGAGTTCGTGTGTAATGAGACAATTGATTGAGTGTTAATTATCACCCACTATCGATACGATGAGAAGCCTATGGGGCACACAATTAAAAGACAAATCAAAGAAGATTTGGAGTAAGGGCATTTTCGTCATTTTGGGGTGAAGGGTACTTTAGTAATTATTTGATGCAATTAAATTTGCTTAAGGTTTTCACCTGATAGGTTGTTGCCTATGTCCGATTTTAATAATGGATTTTAATTTGTAAGATTACTTATTTATTCAAATATATATATATTGGTGGATATATATTAAAAAGAATAAATAGTCATTGTTTAAATTAATATATTGGTGTATATGCATTTTAACTAATGAATTGTATGAATAGTGCAATAATAATAAAATACCAAAAACGACATTATCTTAGGCACTAAATAAAGTCTAATTATTTATTTATAAATAATGGATATTGGTGGAAATAAAAAGGAATATTCCTTGGCATATGCCAAAGGGAATATAAAAGTTAGGGTTTCCCTATAAAAATGGGCCTTAACCCATTTCCTCATTTAGCTTATCCTTGTCTCCCAAGATAGAATTGTAGAGAGTGTTTTTCCTAGAAAAACTTCTTCCCTTTTTCTTCTTTGAACCTTCACTCTCAAACTAGCAAATTGATCGTGTGGGTCTTATTGTCTTTGTGTGGATTTCCATGTGTTCACTTCTCCTTTTGAAGTGGGAGCATTTTTCCGTTCAATCAACAGTGGCGGAGCCTCCAATCAAAGGTTTGATTATAACGATTCTTTAATCTTTATGTATATTTATTTATGAATGTGTTATGTTGACCTCTCATATATTTTGATGTGCCAAAACTATCAAAAAACTTGATTGAATACTAATCATAACATGCTAAGGTATGACTCAAGTCATAACCAAACCAAAACATGTCTAACTGGTGATTCAATAGTGCATAAGCAAATTTCTGCTTAGGTACGACCACGCGTGATCAATGCACAACAGTTCCTTAAGAGAAAGTTGTCGTGCAATATCATACAACATCGTTCCTCTTGGTCATTAGTCACGCTGCCAATTTGAAGTGGCACTCGCATGAATATACTCTACTCACACGACCATGTTGCATGATTGTGCGCCCAATTTCAAAATTCAAGATAATTTAAATCCAGAACACTTCTCGCTCGTGACTTCATCTCTAAGGTCAAAGTCAAAACTCAAAGTTCAACATTGGAACGACCGTTCCTTGTGGTGGAATGACCGTTCATAACTGAAGAAGTTTTGCACGACATCGTTCCAAAAGGTCGTTCACTCCTCTGGAAATTTAAGAAGATTTAGAAGAACATCTGGATGTGATCATTTCGCGTGGTGGAATGATCATGCAGTGGTCTTGCACGATCATACGGCGTGGAGGAATGACCGTTCCAGTTGACCTAGATATGAAAAATATGACTGTTGAGTAAGAACGACCATTCGCGAATATGGAATGATCGTTCCTTTGGGTTCTGTTGGCTTTATCGAAACTGCATTAAATGCTGCAACAACTAATTCTGTTTTCTTTATAAAAGTTAAATACTCCTAGGTTATTTTACAGAGAAGAGATAAGAAAAACATCCTAATATAATCCAAATCAATACTCTCACTTGTACTCATCTTGTAAACCTTTGAGAGATCATTTGTTCTTATTGTGTGTATAAGCCTACTTGAAAGAGGCAATCAGTCACAAACAACTTTAAATCCCTTTCCTTGGTGGCGAAATCTTGTAAAACTAGGGGCAATACTATAAATCTATGTGTATGAGGAGAAAATCCTTGTGAAAACTATTGTATGGGCGAAATCCAATTCTAGTGGAACTTCAAGGATGTTGCCTTGAAGAAGTAGGTGTAGGAGGCTTGTGGATATAGTTCCGAATCACTACAAATTGTTGAGCATTTCTCTCTCTCTCTCTCTCTCTCTCACACACACACACACACACAACTCTTTATTACATTGCATTATTGTTGGTTGAGCATCATCTATAGCACTTGTTCTTGCATTCATTATTCATGCTTATTGTTTACAAGTTGAATGCATTTATTGCTCTCTTCAAAGCATATTGTTTAGTAAAATCTTTATCATTCTTGAGTTGTTGAGTTTAGTCATTGAACATTGTCTTGATAAACTCACAATTTGCTTTAACTCTCATTGATAAGTATTATTTCACAAATATTTTTATTGATTCCTATTTATTCCCCCTCTAGGAATATTTAGTCATATTTAGGGTTTAACAATTGGTATTAGAGCTTGGGCTCTTATGTTGACAGCCTAACAATTTCAAGAGTCAATAGATCTACATGGCTAGTTCGTCTACACCATTGTTTGGTGAGGGTCATTGCACCACTAGACCCCCATTGTTTTATGGTACAAACCATACACAATGGAGAATTAGAATGAGACTCCACATTAGATCTATAGATTATAACTTGTGGAAAATAGTTGAGCAAGAGAACTTTTTTCCCATGAATAATGAGTCAACGTGTAACACCCCTCTCCACTCGGGTATTGTCTATGTATTCCATTATGATGGAAACTTAGAGAATTCAAGCCTGGAAGGTTGTGAAATTTAAAACATAAATCTTGGTTACAAACATGTACTAAAGGGTGGCAAAAATCAATTAACCGAACTGGTTCACTGTAATTCCAAACCAAACTAAATTTCACTTCAAGTGGAAAACCGAACCGACTAACCGAAAAATCGGTTCAGTTAACCAGTTATGAACCGATTTCACAATTGGGTTTGGCCCAAATCTATCCAAAGATTGTTTTTTGGTTTTCTTGGTGAATAAGATTGAAAGATTGTTTTTTTTTTTTTTTCTTTCACAAGACGCCATTTGGTATCACGAAGAAGGTAGAAGAAGATGTTGGAGTAGCTGCCCTAGAGCCAATCAATTATTGTAGAATTGACTCTTTGTAATAATGTTCATTAATCAATAATAAAAGGCATCTTATTCTATATCGCGTAAATCATTATTATTGCAATATGTGTTGATATATGTCCTTAGAATGGTAGAACCGTGACGAGGGTATCAAGTGTTTCAAATCTTGATAGTGAGAACCCTATGAGCACATATGGTGGCCATTCTAGAAACGTCCGTAGCCCCAGTATTATTCTGAAGTAAGGGCACAAATAATACGGTAAGGCTATCATAGTGTTGAACAACTCTATCGAAAGACAGTGACTGATCTCACTTGTCAAGATTGTTTGTTGACAACCTGGTGCAACACATGGGTGCTTGCTATAGGCGATTACACCGCAGCAAGTTCACCGGATCGACCCTACCGAGGATTCCATATGGATGGTAACCCCAAAGTGTCTATGGAACAAATCCTCTAACGAATGGTGGTGCATGTGATCCTTAGACTTGAGATCACCGGAGCGCCTTGTGCACCGATTGGTGTAGTTTGACACTAGCCTAACGTAGTTCTTTTTAGAGCCGTCAATACGATGGTGATTGGCTACATCGAGGAGTGTATCAAGACTATGGTGGATTGACAGAGGATTCATCACTCCCGGGTATGGGAGAAAGTTATCTCACGGCGCAATTCAAGATATGGCAATGACACTAAAACCGTGGGCCACAAAGGGATTGAGTTGTTGCTCTATCCAGCTTTATAATACGGGTCATTGGTCCGTAAACCAATAAATAATATCGAGAGTAACCGAAGGTTGACACTATTTCTATGCCTTCGCCTCGCCGAGATAACGAATGATGAAAGGATCGAATTGCACGGTAACCATATCGCTGACAGTAGCTACTTTGTCAATCCGACCCTATCGGGTGGCCATGATGCCTTGCTAGGGGCCAATCTTGGTATGTGTATTAGTGAGACGATTAATTGGTGTTAATCGCGATACTATACACTGCCGATATGATGAGGAGCCTATGGGTCACACACATAGAAGATAATTTAAGATCCAAGAAGAAAGAAGGGCATTTTCGTCTTTTAAGGCGAAAAGGTATTTTGGTAATTTCACAGTGCAATTAAATTTGCTGAGGTCATAGCCTTTATTTAAATCCGGTTAGAGTGTTTTTTGTTGCTGTATAAACAGATCCGGAGCTACAGATCTGTGTACGCTCGCCGCGGCGATATAATCCATCGCCACAGCGAGCGTTGTCCAAACTGGCGCTGGTGACGCCCTTGGCCGCCGCGATCGTCCCTCTAGACGAGCCGCCGTATGAAAACAGCTGCCGCGCGATATAACCCATCGCCGCGACGATCGTCCTTTGGACGTGCGCTATACCAAAACCAATGCACGCCGCGGTGATCTAACTCATCGCTGCAGCGAGCGCACTTCCAAGTGTGCAGGGGGTAAAATGCAAAGTTTCAAAACTTTTGGACCAAATTGTAAATCTGCAAATTGTCTGGGGGTAAATTGTAATTAACCCACAAATTTCAGAAATTGATTGTTTTTTAAATGTATGCTTTGTACTTGTTTGTATATTGCATGATGCCCAGTACATGAGCCTTAGACCTAAAGGTGAATGTTTTAAATATTTTTTGGGTATGTATGGTTGTATTTTATTAAATAGGGCCTGCGTGTCCTGCCTTTCTCCTCTTCTCGATGTACATTCTCTTCTCATCTAATTCCCCTCGAATGTAAATCGAGGTTTCTAAATTTGTTGATGTAAAGAATTTGTATAATTATTTATTGTAAATTTAGAACGATAGTTTTTGTAATGTACTTGAAGACGAAGCAAAGGACGAGACAACCATACTTGAAGACTCAAGATGTTTATTACAGGACCCCTAGGTGACCCACCAATTCCTCTAGGCTCGAGGAAATCGGTTTTAGTTGGGCCATGTACCGGCACGTTTAATTTTTTGTTTAGAATGCATGCTAAGGTTGAATGTTTGATAACATGCCAAACAATGTCATTCTAACAAAGATAATAATCTGATGAGACATTAAATAACAAACCCCTCAACCGAACTATATTAAGTCACGTAAGCCTTCCATCATCATGGTTTTAATCAAACCACTGTTCGTCGAAACCTTGTTCGCCAAAGCGAAGGGTACACTTCTACCAGTGGGAGGTTAAAATACATTGGAGTTTTCCTTAATGGTGATGGGTCGACTTAAAATGATGGTTTTGCTTGTTCGCCAAAGTGAAGGTTGATAAATGCGTCATAGGCATAGTGGAGCAGTATACATATTATGTGTACATGGTGACATGTAGTGTCCATTCTACGGATACTGAGAATCACACTTGAGGACAATGGTTGGAGCCATTAGATTGTGTGATTGGCTTGTTGGCTTTCTCACATTTGAGGTTGATAGTGGGAGCTATCAACTGGTGTGGATTAAGTTTGTTGGCCTACCTAATCAACTCATTTTGGCTTGTTCGCCAAAGCGAAGGTTTGAAATGGGCAGGATGGGATCTTGGTCCACTAGAAAAGTCAATGGGCTTTCCCGAGTTAATGGTGAGGGCTATTGACTTGAGTAAAATAGTGGGAGCTTCGTTTAGTAAAAGACCATATTAAACAATAATAATGAACATGGTAATAACGGTTACTTTTTCTGCACTTGTAGATTCACTTAAATTTGAGCAAAATGATCCCAACATCACTGCGACAAATCATCGAACTGGGAGAGAAATGGAATGGTGAAAATTTCGTTGACTGGTATAGAAGTATAAATAATATACTTCAATCAAGCGATAGATTATACACCATTGAGCAAGCTCTATCACCAAAGCCTGCTGATAGTTCTATCCATGAGACTGGGTATGTATATGTGAAGCATACACATGATGCAAAAGCAGAAATGACTAGATACATTGTGCTTGCATCAATGGCACCATTACTGCGATAGTAGTGCCAAAAAATGGATTTAGTTTCTATTCTTCATTTTCTTCGAAGAAATGAGAAGCATATGGTGTCTCGGTCGTTATTCAGATGTAGGATGGAAGAGGGTACCAAAATTGGCGATCATATACTCAAGTGGACCGAGTATATGAATAAGCTTGAGATTTTGGGAGGTGGACTTAATGAAGGTTTAATGATAAACCTAATATTACAGTCTTTGCCAGATTCTTATTCTCAATTTGTCTATGACTTTATTGAGGAAGATAAGAAGAATACCCTTTCCGAGCTTCTGGATTTGTTGAAGACTATTGAGTCAGGCATAAAAATGTCAGAAACATTGACGTTGGTTGAAGCCAACTCAAGTGAAAAGGAAAGGGCTCAGAAGTCGATGGAAAAAACTGTTGTAGAAAGGAAAGGCGTTTGTCCTCACTGTGGGAATCCCAGCCACTGGAGGAAACATTGCAAGGCCTTCCTAGCAAAAGGGAAGAAGAATGTTACTTCTTATTCAGGTACGTTATTGAGATTAACTTCTCCCGTAAACATCTAGTTGACACAAGATGTGGTAATCACATTTGATTGATGTGTAGGAACTACGGTAGAGTAGATTGCTCGCCGAGGGAGAGGTGGACCTACCAGTTGGAAATAAAGCACGTGCTGCTACATTTGCTATAGGATCTTATCGTCTGATTTAGCCGATGGACTTGTTTCTTGGAACTTGTGGATTATTATGGTTTTTCTTCAGTTTCTAGAAATTATATTTCTATGTCCACATAGGACAAATGAGAATATTAGTTTACTAATGGATTATTGTCCTTGAGTATAAATAATATTCTTTATGGAACTATTTCATAATAATATGTTCTTAAGAAAGACAACAAGGATAATCTCAAAATGACTACTATGCCAACTTTGGCAAGTTGAGCTAAACATACCTGAAGGAATGTGGGATAGTATCACAACTCACTCCTCCTTATACACCCCAACACAAAGGAGTGTCGGAAAAGAGGAACAAGACCTTGATATGGTTAGGTTCATGATGAGTTTTAGTGATTTATCTGCATCGTTCTAGGGTTATGCCCTAGAGACTGCGACTCACATTTTGAACCGTGTGCCGTCAAAGTCTGCAGATAAGACTTCATATTAGCTATAGAGGGGGCAAAAGCCCAACTTGTCTTATCTAAGGATTTGGGGTTGCGAAGCTTATGTTAAGAAATTGACTTCGAACAAGCTGGGCGCAAAATCCTGTAAATGTATATTTGTGGGGTATCCAAAGGAGACCCAAGGATACTATTTCTACTACCTAGAAGAGTGCAAAATTTTTATTGCTTGATCTGGTGTCTTCCTAGAAAATGAATATTTTCTAAGAAGTACTAGTAGGAGAAAAGTAGAACTCGATGAAGTTCTAGAACCACAAGATATACTAGACGAAGGACGGAATGATGTGCCACAAGAAGTGGTTGAGTATCATGAGGAGGTTACTCCACAACTTGTGGATCAAAGTGAACCACCTCAGGTAGCACAGGAGCTACGTAGATTTGGGAGAGTATGCCATAAGCCCGAGAGATACGGTTATCTCATGACTCAATATGGTGACGTACTGGTCTACCAAGACGAGGAACCCAGAACCTACAAAGATGTTATATCGGATCCAGATTCCATTAAATGGCTTGAAGCCATGAAATCTAAGATGGACTCCATGTACCAGAACCAAGTGTGGTCTTTGGTGGAACCACCTGAAGGGGTAAAACCCATAGGGTGTAAATGGGCCTTCAAGAAGAAGACTGACATGGATGGCAACGTGCATACTTATAAAGCACGGCTGGTTGCCAAAGGTTTCAAACAAATTCATGGCATTGACTATGAAGAAACCTTTTTGTCGGTTGCCATGATTAAATCCATCCGGATTATGCTTGCAATTGTTGCATATCATGACTATGGGTTTTGGCAAATGGATGTCAAAACTGCTTTCCTGAACGGAAACCTTGAGGAGGATGTGTATATGACACAACCTGATGGTTTCGTTCTTGATAGTCAAGCTAATAAGGTATGCAAGTAGCAGAGATCCATTTATGGATTCGAGCAAGCTTCAAGGAGCTGGAACATTCGTTTTGATGAAGCAAGAAAAGAATTCAGTTTCATCAAGAATGAAGATGAGCCCTGTGTTTACAAGAAAGTGAGTGGGAGCGCAGTAGCATTCCTAGTGTTGTATGTCAATGACATACTTCTGATTAGGAATGATATACCGAACTTGCAGTCGGTAAAGACTTGGTTATCCAAGCGCTTCTCCATGAAAGACTTAGGGGAAGCAGCCTACATCCTTGGAATAAAGATCTATCGTGATAGATCGTGTAGGTTGCTCAAACTAAGTCAAAGTACATAGACAAGGTACGAACACATTCAGTATAGAAAAATCCAAGAAGGGATTTCTTCTGATGGCATATGGTGTCTATCTCTGTAAGGATATGTGTCTTTAACCACACAATGAGAGAGATAGAATGAAGAGGATCCCACATGCTTTAGCAAGTGGATCCATCTTATATGTTCAGATTGATATCTAATGTGCATTCAGCATTTGTAGTGGATATCAATCAGGCTCAAGTGAGCAATATGTTATGTACTTAGATTGATGTCTTATGTGCATTCAGCACTAGTAGAAGATATCAACTAAATCCAAGTGAATGACACTGGGTGAGTGTCAATGGACATTCTTAAGTATTTGAAAAAGGCTTAAGAATATATATTCTTAGATTATGGAGGAAAGATGAGCTCACTGTAAGAGAATACAATGAAGCTATTTCCAAATGAGAAAAGGATGATTATAGTTTGCAATTTGGGATTACACAATTTTGTCTCAATGTAACTGCAGTGAGCTGGAAGAGCTCGAATCAGTGTACTGCTGCGAATTCTACAATTGATGCTAAGTGTAACGCATTATTTAATGCAGCCGTGTAGGCGGTTTGGATTAAGAAGTTCATTACTGAACTTGATGTGGTTTCAAGCATTGCTAATCCAGTATAATTGTACTGCGATAACAATGAAGCCATTGTTGTGGCTAAGGAATCACGGTCTCACCAGTAATCTAAACATTTACTTAGTTGATTCAATTTGATCTAAAAGATCGATAAAAAAGGGAATGTGCAGATTTGTAAAATACCTACTAACCCACTATTGAAGTTTCAGTTGTAGCAGAAGCATGATGGGCACTTGGGTCATTCAAAGTTGAGTGCATGAATGATTGGCTATAGTGCAGGCACTTGGGTCATTCAGTGTTGAGTGCATGAATGATTGGCTATAGTGCAAGTGGGAGATTGTTGGAGTAGGTGCCCTAGAGCCAATCAATTATTGTAGAATTGACTCTTTGTAATAATGTTCATTAATCAATAATAAAAGGCATCTTATTCTATATCGCGTAAATCATTATTATTGCAATATGTGTTGATATACGTCCTTAGAATGGTAGAACCGTGACGAGGGTATCAAGTGTTTCAAATCTTGATAGTGAGAACCCTATGAGCACATATGGTGGCCATTTTAGAAACGTCCGTAGCCCCAGTATTATTCTGAAGTAAAGGCACAGATAATACGGTAAGGCTATCATAGTGTTGAACGACTGCCGAAAGACAAGGATCGATCTCACTTGTCAAGGTTGTTTGGTGACAACCTGGTGCAACACATGGGTGCTTGCTGTAGGCGATTACACCGCAACAAGTTCACTGGACTGACCCACCAAAGGATTCCATATGGATGGTAACCCCAGTGTCTATGGAACAAATCCTCTAACGAATGGTGGTGCATGTGATCCTTAGACTTGAGATCACCGGAGCGCCTTATGCACCGATTGGTGTAGTTTGACACTAGCCTAACGCAGTTCTTTTTAGAGCTGTCAATATGGTGGTGATTGGCTACATCGAGGAGTGTATCAAGACTATGGTGGATTGACAGAGGATTCATCACTCCCGGGTATGGGAGAAAGTTATCTCATGGCGCAATTCAGTATATGGCAATGACACTAAAACTGTGGCCACAGTGGGATTGAGTTGTTGCTCTATCCAGTTTATAATACGAGTCATTGGTCCAGAAACTGAATAAATAATATCGAGAGTAACCGAAGGTTGACACTATTTATATGCCTTCGTCTCGTCGAGATAACGAATGATGAAAGGATCGATTGCACGGTAACCATATCGTTGACAGGTAGCTACTTTGCTGAATCCGAATCTATCGGGTGGCCATGATGCCTTGCTAGGGGCCAATCTTGGTATGTGTATTAGTGAGACAATTAATTGGTGTTAATCGCGATACTATACACTGCCGATATGATGAGGAGCCTATGGGTCACACACATAGAAGATAATTTAAGATCCAAGAAGAAAGAAGGGCGTTTTCATCTTTTAAGGCGAAAGGGTATTTTGGTAATTTCACAGTGCAATTAAATTTGCTGAGGTCGTAGCCTTTATTTAATTTGTTAGAAAAATTAAATAAGTGAAATTACGTTTAAATGTGTGTTCGCACATATTTAAATATATTATCATTATTGTTAAATGTTAATATATATATATATATATATATATTTAAATATATATATTAATTGATTTTAATTGAGATAATGATGGAAAATAAAATAAATCAAATTGGGAGTGTTTGGCAACATGGGGCGTTTGGGTTGGAGCCCAAGCCTATTCCGTATGGGATTAGGGCAAATTGTTTTTTTTTAAATATAAAAGAAAAAATGTGTGATTTTTAATTAAGGTTTTTTTCCTTTGAAAAAAAACAACACAAATTCCTTTTGGAAAAGCACTCCCACGGCAGTAACATTTTTTAGCCTGAAATCAATTCAATTTTTTTGGTTTTTCTTCTGAATCTTGAAGCTAAAGAGGATCTAGCAAATCCTCTTTGGTTCTGTTGAGATTGTCTTCGTGTGGACTACAAAGGTTCGATCCTACACTTGGATCGGTAGCAAAACATTCGTCGACAAATTTGGAGGAGCCTCCAACGTGCGTTTGTTTCTTTAAACTCATGTTGAATATTTATGTAGATTTTATTTAATATAAATTGTAAAATTATACCCTTGATCTTGGCTCATGTAAACGATCCCTGAGTTATATTATTTTTGTTTCCGCTGCGTATACGAGACCGTTTACTAACAGAAGAAAGTAAGGAAGGTTCTGTTTGGACAGGTTGTTTTTCTCTGTCTGTCTACGTATGGCTTAAGGACTTGGACTCGTGTAATGCTGGGGTCTTGCAACTCTAACGAGCTTTGTCTAAACAAGGTATCTATGATTTTCGTTACTAATCGGTTGGAATTACTGTTACAGAAGATCTAAAGACTCTTCTCTTCAAGTCAAACTCAAATCTGTAACGGAACAACAACAAATATAAAATATAAAAAACTTGAGTTTTAAGATGATGATGATGAAGACTAAAACCACAGGGCTATCACCTTCCCCGATGATGAATGGTAGCTCAGTTGGTGGAGCACCTGAGCCTCTTCATGATTGGGAACTAAGACCAGGTGGAATGCTTGTATAGAAACCAAATCCAGTTTCTGATCGGTTATATATAACTTACAAAGCAAAGAGACGATGACCGGAAACCGAAAAGAGACGACGTCGTGAGAAAGAGACGACAACTGGAAAGAGACAAAGATCGTCGAAAGCCGGAGGCCGAGCGACGACGGTGATTGGAGCGACGATGGTGAAGAATGGACAGCAAAAGAACGGCGGCTAGGAGCAAAAAGTGAAAGAGAGTTAAGAGACAACAAAGACAGTCGTGAGAATTGAGAGTTACGGATTTAGATTGCAAAAAATCCTATTTCAATATTTTTTTTTAAAATTCCCATTTACCAATCCGGTTTCGGGTAACCAGATATTTTTTTGGGATAAACAGAAACCGAACCAGATATTCGGTTTTCCCATTAAATCAACCCGAAACCAAACTGAAATCGTAAAAAAACTAGATTTTCGGATCGGTTTCGGTCCAGTTTTTTGGTTTGGTTGGGTTTCCCCTTTTTTTTTTCACCCCTACATGTACTGTATGAAAATAAATAAAAACTTTTCCTCTCATTTACATTATTTTCATAATCAACATGTCAAAATATTACTGTATATGAAAAATATTGTTTAAAGAAAACAACTACATTAATTGTTTAATAGCAAAAGCAAATATAAAATATCTCCTATCATGTATAAGTAAAACATAATCATTATTTAGTAAAACTTAGATTGTATATATATATCGAACCAATACATTAATCCAAAAATAACATCCATTATATGACATCGTAGTTTTTTTATAAACAATAGTTAACATGCGTGCCCCCATGCTTCCTTGACTGTCGCTCGCCATTACCGCTTTAACCATTACCCGCAAAACATGGAAACTAAGGAAATGCGTGTTAATCACTCAGTAAGGATATCGATCATTTAACCCTATGTAACATTCTTAAACTTAGAAAACATCTTATTTACTTGGACATGAACCAAACATTAATAACATATATAATATAACATAGCATATTCAATTCATATCATGACGCATAATATATTTCATATAATGTTTTCCTTCAATGTTCATGAATGATGCACTTCGATGCCATTCATGTATAAATACATTTTTCTTTGAAAATTTTTTACTATAGACTGTTCATTTCTTTTTGTCTAGACATGTGCATGAGTGAGCTCAGGTTCCCCATAACATGACAACAACTTCCATAAAGCTTAAAACAATCACTTTGTTCATGAAAATGCATGTATATATACTATAAAAGCATTTAGCTCAAACTTGGGATCATGTCCCCTTTATTTCAACATTAATATGCTTGACATGCTCTATTCTTTTAAAAAAAAAAAAATACACTTCCATAAATGAACATATCATTTCATTGTGACCATTTCATGGATGCATAACAAATTCATAGAAACATAGCATACTTAGGCTTGTTATACATAAACAAGCTCATAATTAGGTAATACATAACATATTACACATAACCTCCATGGTCATTCATTACATCAAATATATATGTTCATATAATCATTAAATAATCACAAAAATCACTCATTCAAACATGGTTCAAAACCCTTTAAGCATTATTTCCATACTTGGAATCAATCATAGATTGTTAGGCTAAAAAAGGTAAATTAAGAAATTGGAAGCATTTTTGAGGTAGTCATGCTGCACAGGTCATATTCAAGAAGGCATATCTCTAGTTATAAACATCCGATTGATATGATATTGGTCGTTTTAAAGATTAAAGAAAGGGTTACAACTTTTATGTTTAAGCCTCAACCTAGTTCGACGGGTAAGATGTCCAAAAATCGCTCAAAAGGCCACGGATTTGACAGTGGCAACCATGGTAACATGCCTTTTTTTTAAAGGCTTTTCTATACCTATTTACCTCCACTTACTCCCTAACCATTCTCCCCGTGAAAACATGTGAAATGATCAATAATAACCTCCCTTGTAATATGTTAAATGCTCATGACACAACCATTTTTATTAATTGTCATCAAACTTAAATTTTCTACAATTCACATATAAATCTATCAATTGCAAATTATAGCATCAAACCTAGCTCAATTTCCTTTATGTGACAAGAATTAAGGTTCCTTAATACTACACCTAGAAATCTAATTCTTATGTCATATTAAAGGGAGGTTTCCCTTACCTTGTGAGAAGAAACCACACTCTTTTGCAAATTTCCTCCTCATTATCTTCAATTGACTCTTTATCATAACATAATTCATAAGAAATTTAATAACTTGAAATACATAATAGTCATATAAGATAAGGAGTTGAAATTTACCTCCAAATATTCTTAATAAGGGAAGAAATACAAAACACTTAAAGGATTTCAACTAAAAAGCTTGAAGTTTCAATGGAGGAGGTAAAATCTATGAAGAAGTGTTGAAGAAGATGATGGAATAGTGGAGCCGTGTTAAAGAAGATGATGGAAAGTGGTAGAAAAATGGGTTGGCCAACTTATACAAACTAAAATCAAGATTCAACTCCTTTGTCTTTTGCATTTAATGACTTATAATATCATTTCCCTTTTTGCCCTTAATAACTTTCTTTTAATTACTCCTCAATCCTTCATCATCTTTACCTTATTAAGCCAACAAAATATCATCATTCTTTTACCACTTTCCCCCTAAGGCATGTGCTTGGTAGTTAACTTAGCACACAAAAGTGAAAAGACTATTTTACCCTTGGACGTACTAGTGGGATTTACACAATAGGCCTTGTCAAAGATGAAGAACATTATACGGCTGAAGATGAAAAGAAATTGAGTTTAAATGATAAAGCTCTTAACATCTTCTCTTGCTCCCTTGATTCTATAGAGTTTGGAAGAGTTTCGGCATGTGAAACGGCTAAAGGCACTTGACAAATTCTTCAAACCACTCATGAAGGAACAAGTCAAGTGAAAGAATCAAAGATTGAGATGCTATTCCATGACTACAAGTTGTTTGAGATGAAAATCGAAGAAAGCATCACCGACATGTACAAGAGATTCTCTAACTTGATAAATTATCTCAAAGGTTCTAGAAAGAGTTTTGCTTTTGTGAAGAAGATTCATCGTTCATTGCCAGAAAGTTGGACAATAAAGGTAACCGCGATTAAAGAATCAAAAGATCTCACTCAAATGAAAATGGAGGAGTTCATTGGTAGCTTATTGACATTTGAGATGAAGAGAAAGCTAAGAGAGGAAGAGACTAAGCCAAAGAGGGAGATTGCCCTCAAGACCGTGGATGAAGAAGAAGAAGGTGATGACTCTTCTATGGAAGAAGATGAAATCAACTTCTTAGCAAAGAGGTTCACAAAGTTTCTTGGAAGGAAAAAAGATTCAAGGGAAAGCCATTCCAATGGTTCAAACTAAGAAATGAAGATGATAAGGGAAAATCGGAGATAATTTGCCATGGTTGTAAAAAACCCGATCATATCCGTCAAGATTGTCCTTAAGCTAAATGGAAGAAGGACAAGAAGGACAAATTCTACAAGAAGAAGGTTCTTGCTGCCACTTGGAATGGAAGTGATGACTCAAGCGATGAGGATGGGTCAAATGAAGAGCAAGTCAACCTTTGTTTCATGGCCAAAGAAGATGATTCAGAAGGAGACTTTGAATTCGAGGTAAAAGACTCTCAACAGTATTCTTTTGATGAATTGCAATGTGCATTGAGTCATTAATGGAAGAATTTGAAAAATTGTCTTTAAAGAATAGAAAGTTGAAAAATCAAGCATGCATAATGAAAGATGAATATGAGCAACTTTTGGATAATGTTGAAGAACTTAAAAATCAAATTGATTGTGTTTCTTGTGATAAGATTGTTTTGGAAAGAGAATTTGATGATTATAAGATTATTTGTGATGCTTTGCGAAAAGAAAATTGAAAAATGAGCTTGAAAACACCAAAAAGATTTTGAGCAAGTTCACTTTAGGAAGCAAAAGAAATGATGAAATGCTTGCTTCACAAAGATATGCTTTTAACAAAGGATGTTTAGGTTACAACAAGTTTTCAAATGAAAAACCTTTCGACAAATCGCAGAAGCCATCCATTAATGCATTATCTAGAAATTGTGGTTTTCGCAAGTATGTTGGTCATAGCACACGCAAATGTCATATTAGGAAAGGCAAACCTTATGTGATAAAAAGGGTTTTGATTCCTAGGGGAATGATTGAAACTAACTCCCATGGACCCACAACCATTTAGGTACCAAAAAGAACATGAATGTTTTCTTTGTGTAGGTATGTCTTGAAGCAATGAAATTTGGAGCAAATAAGTGGTTCTTTGATAGGAGATGCTCAAGACATGTGACGGGAGATAAGAGCTTGTTCACCTCATTAAAGCCAAAGAATAGAGGAAATGTCACTTTTGGTGACAACTCAAAAGGAAAGATCATTGGCATTAGTTCTATCGGTAACAAGTCTCTAATTATTCATGATGTGTTGCTTGTTGCTGGATTAAAGCATAACTTGTTAAGCATTAGTCAATTGAGTGATAGGCTTTAAAGTTGTTTTTCAATCCATGTGTTATGAAGTTGTTAATTCTTGCACAAATAGCATTGCATTCATAGGTTATAGACATTCAAATGTTTATGTTGTTGATTTGTGTAGCATTGCATCCAAAGATTTTTGTCTTATGTCTACAAAAGATGAAGATAGTTGGCTTTGGCATAGAAGATTAGGTTATGCAAGCATGGATGTCATTACAAAACTTTCTAAAAAGGATTTAGTGCATGGTTTGCCTAAGCTTGTTTTCAAAAGAGATCATATTTGTGATGCATGTGCAAAAGTCAAACAAACTCGTATTTGTTTTAAATCCAAGAATGTTGTTTCAACCTCTAGACCTTTACAATTGTTGCATATGGATTTGTGTAGTCCCACAAGGACAACTAGTCTAGGAGGTAAGCATTTTGTTTTGTGATTATTGATGATTACTCACATTTTACATGGGTACTGTTTCTTGTACACAAAAATAATGCATTCAAATCATTCTTGCCATCGATTAGGACATTGCAAAACCGATTAGGCCATGCAATTACATGCATTAAAAGTGATCATGGAAAAGAATTTGAAAACACATTGTTTGAATCATATTGCAATGAGCATGACATTGAGCATAATTTCTCGACACCTAGGACTCCTCAACAAAATGAACTTGTTGAGAGGAGAAATAGAGTTTTGGTAAAAATAGCTAGGACCATGTTGCATGAGCATGAAATACCTAGATATTTTTGGGCCAAAGCGATTAATACCTCATGTTATATCATCAATAGAGGTATGATTAGGCCAATCCTCAAGAAAACTCCTTATGAGTTATTCAAAGGGAAAAGACCAAATATTGCATATTTTCATCCCTTTGGTTGTAACTGCTTTGTACTTAACAATAGTAAGGACAACCTTGGAAAATTCAATGCCAAATTGGATGAAGTAATTTTCCTTGGTTATTCTTCACATTCAAAAGCGTATAAAGTCTTCAACAAAAGAACTCTCTTAGTTGAAGAATATATACATGTGTTATTTAATGAATCTTCTTTTAAGAATGCAGGAAAAAATAATGAAGAGGAGATTGATGAGATGATGAAAGAACTAGAGATCAATGATAAAGCATCTCCATCAAATCCAAACAAAGAAGAAGAACATCAAGAAGAGGTTGAAAATGAAGATAACACCTTCATGGAACCTCAAAGAACAACAAGGGAGATTTCTTTTCCAAGAGTGAGAGATGAAGTGAAAGACGCACAAATCATCAGAGATTCTCTCAAGGAGCAAGAACAAGGGCATCAATGAGGAATACATGCCAATACGTAGCTTTCTTGTCTCAAGTTGAACCTAAGAAAGTGGACGAAGCACTTAATGATGACAGTTGGGTTCAAGCAATGCAAGAGGAGTTAAATCAATTTGAGAGAAGCAAAGTATGGGAACTTGTTCCTAGACCAAAAAATCATCCAATCATTGGCACTAAATGGGTATTCCGGAACAAGATGGATGAGCAAGGTATTGTGGGAATAAATGAAGCAAGATTAGTTGCTTAAGGCTACTCTCAAAAGGAAGGTATTGATTTCGATGAAACCTATGCTCCCGTTGCTAGATTAGAAGCTATTAGAATGTTACTTGCTTATGCATGCCATTTAAATTTCAAACTTTTTCAAATGGATGTTAAAGTGCATTTCTAAATGGTTTCATTCAAGAAGAGGTTTATGTGAAACAACCACCTGGATTTGAAAAGCCCGATTTTCATGAACATGTTTTTAAACTCTCAAAAGCAATTTATTGTTTAAAGCAAGCTCCTAGAGCTTGGTATAATAGATTGAGTAGTTTTCTTCTTCAAAATGGTTTTTCAAAAGGAAAAATGGATACTACCTTGTTTACCAAAAAGCATAGACAAGACATCTTGGTAGTTCAAATCTATGTTGATGACATCATCTTTGGTGCTACTTATGAAATCCTTTGCAAGGAATTTTCTAAGATGATGCAAGGTGAATTCGAGATGGGCATGATGGGAGAACTAAATTTCTTTCTCGGATTATAAATCAAGCAACAAAAGGAAGTTCAAATCTATGTTGATGACATCATCTTTGGTGCTACTAATGAAATCCTTTGCAAGGAATTTTCTAAGACGATGCAAGGTGAATTTGAGATGGGCATGATGGGAGAACTAAATTTCTTTCTCATATTACAAATCAAGCAACAAAAGGAAGGGATCTTGTTGAATCAATCCAAGTACATTCATGATCTCCGCCAACGTTTCAAAATGAATGAGGCAAAAGATCAACCAACTCCCATGAGCAAATCACTCAAATTGGAAACCGATGAGGAGGTAAAAGTGTTGATTCTAAGCTTTATAGAAGCATGATAGGCACTTTATTGTATTTAACTGCATCTAGGCCTAGATATTTTATTTAGTGTATGCATGTGTGCACATTGCCAATCTTGTCCTAAAGAATCTCATTTGAATGCTATCAAAAAAATTCTTAGGCACTTGAAAGGAACTCCAAATATTGGTTTATGATATCGTAAAGGATCATCTTTTAGTCTTATAGGCTATTCGGAGGATGTAGGATAGATAGGAAAAACATGCACTAGTGCAACATGTCAATTCTTAGGAAGCATGCTAGCTTCATGGTTTTCAAAGAAACAAAATTCAATTACTACTTCAACCATGAAAGTTGAGTATGCATCAGCAGCTAGTTGTTGTGTACAACTTCTCTGGATGAATCAATAACGTGAAGATTTTGGTTGCAAAATGCATAGCATTCCTATTCATTGTGATAATACAAGTGCTATAAATTTGTCTAAAAATCCCGTACATCATTCTAGAACAAAACATATAGACATTAGACATCATTTCCTACGTGATCATGTTAGCAAAGTTGACATTACGCTTGAATTTGTTGATACTGATCACCAATTGGCCAACATCTTCACTAAGCCTCTTGATAAAGAAAGATTCTACACCATTCGAAGAGAGCTTGGAATGATAAATGCAAATCATGTATGATTCATCAAACTATGCAATTATCTTATATGTGAAATTGGTTAAGATGATATGTTTTGTGTGCATGTTGAGAATTCGTTTAAGTTGATTGCTATAACATGCCTTGTGTGATTGTCTTTGCATGTGTCAAAAATGCAAATACTCTTACATAACCCCATTAGTGATTTGATCAATCGGATTGCAAAGATGAAAAGGTTGGGATTATGAGTTGGGTACTCAAAATCTGCTTAAATCTATACATGCTTCTCCAAAGGGGATCAATAAGGTACATTAGATGATGGACATAAGAATCACTAAGTGGTAAATTCTTCTCACAAAGATAGGGAACACATTTAGT
The DNA here is from genome assembly GCA_026225825.1 of Pistacia integerrima. Lineage (NCBI taxonomy): Eukaryota > Viridiplantae > Streptophyta > Magnoliopsida > Sapindales > Anacardiaceae > Pistacia > Pistacia integerrima. The sequence continues at coordinate 22,856,235 of CM047750.1, forward strand.
TCATATGTAATGTTAAAATTGTATTTTTTTTAACATATGAATGACAAATTGTTGACAAATGTGTGTTTGAATGGTTGAATGAGTGTCTTGAATAAAAAAAAGTCAAAATGATACAATCTTGTGGTTAGTATCAAACTTGACACTTTTTCTCATATATGAAAACTCCCCAAGTGATTAGAATGTCGAAAACATTGTTTATTGATGTTTTGATCAATGTGCAATTAGAGTCAAACATTTTTTTCAAACTGTTTATTTTGGAACGATCGTACCTACCAGTGGAACGATCGTGCGTGTTGAGTGTATCTAAATCAGATTTTATAAACCAACGCGCATTCATGCTGGCTATCACAAATGATCATGCATCATGTTATGTTGCCCTAACCCTAATATAAAACATTAGTGGAATGATCGTGCTCGACTGCCACACGACCGTGCCTCGTGTTTTCTATATAAAGGTCGGTTCATTTTTGCTTTGACGCCAAAATCATTTTTAAAAATCCTCTCAACTCAAAAGTTTCTTTCACTCAAAACTCACCCTAAACACCTCAAATCAGAAGAACAAGATGAGTACCAAGAAAAGGATCCATAGCTCTGGTAGAAGACTTGAGAGGACCGAATGGAGTTATCTTCAAAGACCCTGTGCATAAGAAGCTTTTGAAGAGAAAGGTATGTTTCTTGGCAAAGCCTTTGATTAGGATATTCTTAGAGATTTAGGCTTAATGGAACAAATAGTATAATGGATAGAAAACTTAAGGTTAAGTGGGTTAACAGAGATTAAACTAGATGCATATGAGCATTTAGTTTGCGAATTTTTCAGTAGCCTAGAAGTAATAGAAGCTTTTGATGGAGTGAATCCTCCATACACAATTATTTTTAGGCTGAAAAATCAAGAGCACAAGGAGCACAAGGTTACCCCGGCTTTGTCAGGAAAATGGTTAGGATGTGAGTCTAAAGGAGTATTTGATCCAGCTAAGAATTGGGACATTACCAAGGCTTGGAATATAGCCTTTGGGATCGGAAGGTTCAACCCCCGTTTGTCCAAATCAACAAAGATATTGAACCCTGCAATGCGCATTTTTCATAGGTACAAATCATACTCTGTCTATGCTAGAAAGAGGACAAATGCCAAAGTCACCAAAAAGGATGTCCTAATCTTGGAAGCAGTTGTGGCCAAAAAGAAGATAAACATTCCTATTTTGTTGATAAAAAGGCTAGAAGAGATCATAAAGGATTATGGGGAACTTCAATTTGGTTTATGACTTTTATCTGCAACAAATTGAATTTGGTTCTTGCAGAAGAATATGAAGCTAGGAAGGTTCCTTTTGGTTCCTCTCATCTAATTGATGGCTCCATGTTGCAACATATGCACATGGTGAAGTCTGCTGGAAAAGATAAATGGGTTTTGGATAAAGGGAAAAGAATAGCAGAAAAGGAAGAGAATGGCTTCGAGAGCTTTGATTCTCCTGTTGAGGTCATGCCAAGAAGAAAAATCCAAAGTATTGAAGCTGGACAAGATGAAGCTGGACCAAGCTCAACTCCTTTGGATGACTTTGAAAGGATAAAGGCCTACTTTGATCCTAAGTTTCAAGACATTAAAAAACTTCTCAAAGGAATCAAGAAGGCTCTCTAGTCTTTTGCTTAGTTGATGGACAAACTTCCATCCTTTCCTCCTCCACCATCCTCACCTACAAACCCTTAGCCTGTTTTTATGTTTTTCCTCATGTGTGTTTTATTTATTTTAAACTTAGTTTTTTTGTGTCTTTTATCTATGCACAATGGGAAACATTAGTGTCCATTGTGACACGTACTTTTGTTTTGTATTCATTTTGATATGATTATGCAAATACATATTTTGTTTCTAAATTTTTTTTTTCATCCTTACTTTGTTGTTTAATGTCTTCCTTGATTGACGACAAAAAGGGGGAGAGTTGTTTGTGAATATAAGAAGTGTGTATATTGTTGATTATGGTGTGTTTATTGAAGGTTTTTTTTTTTTTTTTTGTTTACTTGAGAATATGCTTGGTGAAAGGGGGAGCTTTTGTGCTCCATCATGTGTTTCGAAAATGCATATTCAGTAGGAAAGTTCTTGGTTTAAGGGGGAGCTCTTCTCAAGTTTTGGTTTATGAAAATGCATGTTGAATATATATGTTGAATATATGTTATTATGCTTGTTTTGAACTCAATTTTTGTTTAGTTTTGTCATCAATCAAAAAGGGGGAGATTGTTGACCTCTCATATGTTTTGATGTGCCAAAACTATCCAAAAAGTTGATTGAACACTAACCATAACATGCTAAGGTATGACTAAAGTCACAACAAAAAAAAAAAAAAAACATGTCGAACAGGTGATTCAATAGTGCATAAGCAAATTTCTGCTTAGTTACGACCGTGCGTGATCAATGCACAACCATGCCTTAAAAGAAAGTTGCCGGGCAATATCGCACGACATCGCTCCTCTTGGTCGTTAGTCACATTGCTAATTTGAAGTGGCACTTGCATGACCAAACTGCACTCGAAGGATCATCCTGCACGACCATGCGCCCAAGTTCAAAAGTCTAGATAATTCAAATCTAGGACACTTCGCACTCTTGACTTCATCTCAAAGGTCAAAGTCAAAACTCAAAGTTCAATATTAGAACGATCATTCCTTGTGGTGGAATGACCATTCGTATCTGAAGAAGTTTTGCACAACATCGTTCCAAGAGGTCGTTCACTCCTTATGAAATTTAAGAAAATTTAGAGGAACAACTGGATGTGATCATTCTGCGTGGAGGAATAACCATGTAGTGGTCTTGCACGATCATACAATGTAGTGGAATGACTGTTCCAATTTACCTAGATCTGAAAAATATGACCGTTGAGTTAGGAACGACCATTCCTCTAGGTTCTACAGGCTTTATTATAACTGCATTAAATGCTGCAATGGCTAATTCTTTTTGGGTTATAAAAGTTTGATGCTCCTAGGTTATTTTACAGAGATAAGAAAAACATCCTAATATAATCCCCAGAGCTCAAAATCCAAATCAGTACTCTCACTTGTACTCATCTTGTAAACCTTTGAGAGACCATTTGTTCTAATTGTGTGTATAAGCCTACTTGAAAGAGGCGGACAGTCACAAACAACTTTAAATCCTTTCCTTGGTGGTGAAATCTTGTAAAACTAGGTGCAATCCTATAAATCTATATGTGTGAGGCGAAAACCCTTGTGAAAACTATTGTACGGGCGAAATCCAATTCTAGTGGAACTTTAAAGACGTTGCCTTGAAGTAATGGATGTAGAAAGCTTATGGATATAGCTCCAAACCACTGTAAATTGCTGAGCATCTCTCTCTCTCTCTCTCTCTCTCTCTCTCTCTCTCTCTCAACTCTATTACATTGCATTATTGTTGGTTGAGCATCATTTATTGCACTTGTTCTTGCGTTCATTATTCATACTTATTGTTTACAAGTTAAATGCATTTAATTATCTCTTCAAATCATAGTGTTTAGTAACATCTTTATCATTCTTGAGTTGTTGAATCTAGCCATTGAACATTGTGTTGATAAATTCACTATTTGCTTTAACTCTCATTGATAAGTTTTATTTCGCAAATATTTTTATTGATTCATATTCCCCCCTTTTCAAGAATATTTAGTCATACTTAGGGTTTAACATATATTATAGGGGGTTTTAAATATTTGTCAAGGGGCTTTTGTAATTAGGTGAAGGGGGTTTTGAAATTAACCGAGACCGAACTAGGACCGATCCCAAGCCTGGTCTCTCCTCCCTTGGGCCTAGGATCGGGTTTTGGGCCCAAGGGAAAAAAATGTCAGGACGTCATCTGCTAACGTGCATCGGAGGACTATTAGAGACGACGATCTACTAACGTACGCCACCCATGCAAAATAACTAATTTACCCCTTTACTGTTACATCAAACACTTTTCCGTCACTTTAAAGGTGAGAATCTGGAATAAATGTAACCAGAGGTACCAATTTGAGATTTCGTCAAACCTTGGGTGGGAATATGTCGTTTACTCTTCTTTGGAAAAAGAATCAAATAAAATAACGGGGACTTGGTTATGTTTTGGTTGTATAGCAAGGCTGTGCAAAAAATACCCGATCCCTCCTCCCTTGGGCTTGGGACCGGATTTTGGGCTCGGGCTTTTTGCCCACCTCTAGATTGCTGGTCGAAATGTCATTCGACCTTCTACAATTAATTATTTGTACAATATAGCTAGAAGTGATTATCTAAAATTAGAGCAATCCCAAATTCATCCAAATAAGTTGAATTCATAAAAATTTATAACCTTTTTATACATGTTCGGCTTTGGAACGTCTAGGGTTTAGGGTTTAGGGTTTAGGGTTTATAACCTTTTTATTTTAATTTCTTGCCAACGAAAGAAGTTAGCATAATTTATAGAACAGGCTTTTTCAGAAAGCAGAGCACACACGACCAAAGGCAAAAAACACTTTGAAACTATTATTCACCAAGTTTTCCTTATATAATTACAGAGCGCAAAACCAGCTGTAAGAAACCTCAACTGTTAAGAAGCTGTTTCAGGAGACTGCTAGAACTAAATGAAGGTAGAACACCTCCTCCATAGAAGTCAGCACTATATGATGAGATCATTCATAAATATGAGCAGTTATTTCCAAAATCAATCCATAAGCTTTTATAACAACATCATGGAACTATATAGCTAAAAATCTCACCTCTTTTTCAATTTGTTGGGCAAGTTCTCTAGTAGGAGCCAATACCAATGCCAATGGTCCATCACCACGCCTAACCGGTGTTTGAGCCAATCAGTGCCGCATATTGACATTGAAATACAAAAATCAAATTAAAAATGACTACCATCTGCAGGATACATACAAATTATCATCACAGGATGACAAAGAAAATACAACATCCTTTGTTTTAGTATAAACCAACTCTTGACCTGTATCATAGGGATGGTGAATGCAGCAGTTTTACCACTACCAGTTTCAGCACAACCCAACAGATCCCTTCCACTAAGAGCTACCGGCATCGCCTGAGCCTGAATAGAAGTTGGCCTTGTATATTCATGAAACTCAATATCCTTCACGATGCGAGGGTGCAAACACTGGAAAAATGACAAATATATTTATATACACGTCAAATTTAACATTGCCCATTACATCAAAAAAGGAGAAAAAATTACCCAATATACTCAAAGCTCACCATGTCTGTAAAAGATTCAATTGGTGGAGGAGCAGGAAGAGAGCGTGAACCAACGTTAACATCAACATGAAGCCGCGAACGTACCTCTTCAATCTGTACAAAATTACACATTCACATAAAAGATTCACACATTAAATGCAAATTTGTTTTTCATTTCTCCTTTTATTTTACGGAGAAACTAAATTAAACTTTTTCAAATTAAACATAAATTGAAACTTATTTTAAATTTTCCGTTTTATTTCACTGAAAAACAAAAAACCAATAAAAAGAAGAAAAAAACGCATATATTCAATTTTATTTTAAACTATCTTTCTATTCACTGAATGAGCCACTAAACAACAGAAAAGCATCAAATTACTGTACTCACTTGTTGAGGTTGCAAGCGGAGGATGCGGTTGGAGGGTTTCCAGGTAGCGAAAAAAGTTTCAGGGAGGGTTTGAGCAGCGGCGGTCCGACGTTACGAGGATCACTCAGGTAACCCTGACAATTGGGTAATTCCGAGGTTAACACCTAGAGAGGTTTTTTAGAAACGCTCTAAGTGGATATTTAAAGCTGAAGGCTTGGAAGATGTACACGAAAAACCTGTTCGTGTAGCCTTGTCTCAATCTCGAGAGGGTGAATTAGTACTCTCGAATGACGAGTGGCTACAGAAGGTTCGAAATCTTGCCAAACGGGCAAATGGCAAGTATAATTATGTACAACTCGATGCTGTACAGATTCGTGTGCAGGGACTATTCCGTGGAGGAATGAATGTACTGTTCAGGTCGCTTTACTGGACAGACGATGGCTTACGTTTGGTAAAGCTCTAGTTGGCGGTTTTCACGCTAACTTAGCTTTGGGAGATGCCTACGGGACTGTTAAACCAGGATATATGGTTAGTCTCCAGGATCCAAATCTCAAACGGATTATGGTTCTTCGAATTCATACTTCAGGACTAGAAGACTTGATGGCTTCCAGTGATGGAATAGCAATTCAGTATAGGTTAATTTATCGATTGATAAATTCTGTTAATCCTATACGTATGAACTCCAGTGCAGATACTGAGGTTCATGGGCCGGGACAGGATTCTGTAATTCCGATTTGACCTACGGTGGTCAATGCTAAGGCTCTTACGTGGCCGAAACGATGGGTTTTGGAGAGCTTGGAGTGGTCAGTGTTTAGGGTTGCTACAGAGGAGTTGGTGGGAGATGCTTTGCTCATTGAGTTTGAAGTGGAGTTCCTGAGGTGTGGTGGCAGATACGACATCGTCTTGTTCTTTTTACCTGAATTTTAGAGTTGGAGGTTTGAACAGAGAGGGTTGATTGGTACTTGGTAGCGACGATGTCATAGACTGTATTACTCTTTTTAAGTGCAAGCGACGCTGATTCAATTTTATAATCCTTTGAAAAAAGAATCAAATAAAATAACGAGGACTTGGTTATGTTTTGGTTGTATAGCAGGGCTGTGCAAAAATTACCCGGTCCCTCCTCCCTTGAGCCTGAGACCGGATTTTGGGCTCCGGCTTTTTGCCCACCTCTAGATTGCGGGTCGAAATGTCATTCGACCTTCTACAATTAATTATTTGTACAATATAGCTAGAAGTGATTACCTAAAATTAGAGCAATCCCAAATTCATCCAAATAAGTCGAATTTATAACCATTTTATATATGTTCGGCTTTGGAACGTCTAATTATTTTAATTTCTTGCCAACGAAAGAATTTATACATCATGCTGGTTAGGTACGAGTACGACTTTAGTACAAGTTTGTCACAAGCTTTGTGGCTTAAAAGATAGGGGCCCTAACCTTTGCATACCAATTTTGAGGCTTTTGAGTTAAGGATGTCAATATGGTGGACCAAATTAAGAGTGTGACCTTATTTGATTGGGTAATTGTAACAATAGATGATAAGTCACACATAAAAAAGTTGAAATGTAAGTTTCTGACATGCAATTGAGAAATGAATTAGATAAACTTATTTCAAATCTCCATTCAACATCTGAATAAGTTCACAGATTTACACTGTTACATCCCAGATATAACATAATAAGCCCATTCCATCTGAATCCCACATTCAAAAACCATAAAGTAACATTACGCAAAAAAAAAAAAAAAAAAAAAAGAGTATGCAATTAATTAAAAAGACCTAGGCTTGGCCACAATAGTTGAGTGCTTCAAAATGTGCAAGCTGAACTGTCCACCCTTTTCTGAAGTATCAAGCTTGGACTGCCCTGGTGGAGGCAAGAGCTCAAAATTTTGTACCAAACGCCCAATTGTAATACCAAGAATTGGCAATGCAAGAATAATTCCAGGGCAGCTTCTTCTCCCAACACCAAAAGGAAGATAACGGAAGTCATTTCCATTGGCCTCAACTTTTGAATCCTCTTGCAAGAACCTCTCTGGCCTGAATTCTTCTGGGTTCTTCCAATGTGCAGGATTGTTTGCAAGCCACCAAGCATTCACCAAGACTTTGCTTTCAGCAGGAACATCATATCCACCAAGTTTAGCATCATGAAGATTCATGTGTGGCACAAGCAGTGGAATTGCCATTCTCAGCCTTAGAGTCTCCTTTATCACAGCTTGAAGGTAAGGCAGTTTGTAGGTATCAGGTTCAGTGATTGGAACACCACGCCCAAGAGCAGTGTCAAGTTCATCTCGAAGCTTCTTTTGGATATCAGGATGGTTCACAAGCTCCGCAATTCCCCACTCAATTGACCATAGGGTTGTCTCAATTGCTGTCATAGTAAATAAGATTAGGGGTGTTTTTAGTACTTTCTGGAAGTTGCAAGGACAGTTGAGACTTAATAATCTCTGAGGGGGATGAACGAGAAATAAACCCCTAAAAGTAGTAAATGAAGTGGATAAACCACCAGGGCGTGTCAACCATCTAGTTAGGTCATACTTATCTTGAAAATAGAGATAATTTATGCACGTTGCTTGTATTATGAGCAACCACAACAGCGGTGAACTGAGTTTCTTAATGAAGGTAGATGGATGTGGACGGCTGGTAATTAAGTTAGGTAAGAATTGTTGATTGGTCATGCTTCTGAAATCACTCCAACTCAACCTTTTCACACCTAATCTTTTACTTCAAATCAGTATATTAATCCTCCACTCAAACTATGTAGCACCTATAATCATTATACTACGTAACTCTTTTACCGCCACAAGCATGATGCCCACTTGTCGCTATAAACACCAAAGGTGCTAATAATAAATAATCATAATCCAAATCTCTTTTTTAGAGTAAAATAATTAAATAATTAATAATTTCTCTCTTAGTTGTACATAAGCAATTCAAATTAATAATTTTGTGGGTATGCGATCATTATCAATAATTAATAATTAATAATTTCTGCAAAAAGAATTAGTGTTAACTGAATATTAAAAATTCCTTCTACGACCGATTCAAGGGATAAAATGAAATTTAGTAGGAGAACTTCTTTGAAAATGTAATGACGCAAATGCCCTTGAGTGAGTGACAGATATGAATATGATGTGAATGTAAATTAAGAAATGAATTAAATAACTTACCAGCAACATTGATATTCTCAACAATGTAAAGAACATTATCCTCGTTAATCTCTCCCTTTTGCTGAGCGTCCAAAATATGATCAATAGCACATTTCAGCCCTTCATTGCTCATGCTCTTGGTGCTTGCGAGTTTCCTGTCAACATTAAATAATTTTTAATAAAATTAACAAACTAAGTCATAATTAAAATAATGAAGAATAAAGAATGGTACAAATAACTTACTTCCTCTCCTCAACAAAATAGTCCTTGAACAATTGTAACCTTCTTTCTTTGACTTCCTTGCAGATCTTCAAATAACCACTCAAGAATGGCCTCAAAATAGGAATAAAATCACCATAATTATATTCAAAGCTCTGAGCTAACCTACTTCTCTCACCATTCAAAGCCTTTAATTTATTAAACAAAGGATCCTCCTCACTCTCGAACCTCCTATCAAACATAATCCTGTACATGTTATTGTACATCATCAGTTGCAATCTCCTCCTCAAAACAATCCCAGTTGTTGCGGCCTCAGGATTCTTCTTCACATCCTCAACAACACGCGCAGCCTCATCTTCCCAACCATACCTATATTGTTGAACAACCTTGTTTGTAAAAAATGGCACCGTCATAATCCTTCTCATCTTTCTCCAATGTTCTCCATACACAGTAAAAACCATATCTTGACCCTTCCCAGTGAAGATGTCAAACACAACATTTCTAGTTCTTGAACCAAACTCGACACCCTGAGTATGCAAAACCTCTTTGGCAAGGTCTGGTGAAGAAACAACCACAAGATTACGTTGCCCCATTCGAAGCAAAAATATTTCACCAAATTTCTTTGCTAAGTCAGTCAAGTTTCTGTGGTTCAAGTCATCACCAACTTGAAGCCAGTTACCAAAAACAGGAACTGGGATGGGACCAGGAGGAAGCTTAAAGCGCTTGCCGCGAAGTTTGGAGATGGTAATGGCGAGAACAACAGCAACAAAGAGAGCTAAGAGGGTCTTCTCCAACAGGAGGAGATCCATGGCTGAACGTGGGAGAAATTTGGTGGGTAATTAAGTGTGATGATGATGAAGAAATGAGATTTGATGAATTTGGGTCCTGGTTGGTTTGGGTTTTATAATATGTGAGGCAAAGGTTGGTTGGAGTGGTTTGATGGCGACGCGTTAGGTGAAGCGTGTGGTCATGTGTTGGGAAGTGGGTGAGCTTGTGACGGCGTTTGATTTAACGGCTATATGGAGAGAGCTAGAAACTGGGAGTAGGTGAGGGGGGTTGGTGAGAACAAAAATAATGCTGTCAAAATTGGTAACTAGTATAGAGGGTTTGAATACTATAATCGGCATAATGGTCAAACTATGGCGACGCATTTTTTTAATTTTAGTCGGGCAATCGCTTCTCTAAAATAAAACTCAAATTTTGAGAAAATCAAATTGCATATATATACACCAAACTTTCATCTGAAGAAGTTGTATTGATTTGATAATATCAAGATAATTAAATTTTGGCATAAAAATGTCCAAATAAAAGCCAAAGAGAGACTGAGTAAAGCAAGTTACTTGAGCAACCATAAGGACTTGAAGATGTGACCGTGACACCTAAGCGCTACTTAAGGGTGACGAAAGCCTTACCCTTCAAATCTAACAAAATTGTCTCTTTGGATAGATAAGATACACTTGCACGATTCATCCAAAACACTTAAAAATAAAAGTTACATCTAATTGTCTTTGGGTAGTAAAGTAGTTTTATGGAAACTCTTGGGTATATTATTCAAAAGATCATGAGTTTGAGTCTTTCGATTATTAATAGGGATAGTCATTAAAACTCTTTATCCGGTCGATAGTTTCAGATTCTTAAAGAATTAGTTGAGCTGTGTGTAAGTCCTCAGTTATAGAAAAAAAAATTACACCTAACAAGTGTGGTTTAATTCAATCAATAATCAAATCATCCCACTAATGAAACCAAAAAAGCATTCTTAGAGAATGCTCACCTTGAAACTTGGGCACTATTCTTTCAACACTTAATAAATGAACTAGACTCTGAAATCACAAATGTTTGGCTATTTAAGTTGTATAACGTGTGAATGATTACTCTATTGATTACGGGGAGGGTTGATTTTTTTTTTTTTTTTTTGAAATTATATGTAACAGTTTTAAATGAATATTGATAGTATAAATAAATTTCAGTAATTGAATGAGATACATACACCTAATTTGTGGAGCAGTTATACAAATTGTAAGGTTTTCTTACTACGTAAAAGTTATGATTCTTCTTTATTCGATGATGAAATTGAAACATTTTTAAAAAAAATTAGAGAGTGATAAAAATAATTATTATTTATAAATAAAAATAAGTATTTGTGTATGGTAGATAAATATGTTGACATAAAACCCAATGGATTTTGTGATGCTATATGGGAATTGTGAAATTTGTATTAGTAAATGTAGTGAATAAGCTATTAAAGTTTTAAATTATTAAAATGTTTTATAAGAATTCGGTTGGCTTGCTAGAATTCTAGAAAATCTTATAAAACTAAAAATTATAGGCCAACCTCAAACTTATCCTATTCTAATAAAAAAAAAAAAAAAAATTTACTCGAGCTGTAGCTTGGGTTAACCATACGCTACTTCCACCCCTTGTCTATCGGTGATCTATTTAATGGAGTTGACATTGTAGTAGGTTGAGGATCATCATCCATTCTCCGTCACAATCCAATCTTTGATCTTATTAAACTTTATTGTGTCATATTCACTTATACAAATTTTTTTTTTTTTTTTTTATAAATAAAAAGGGGGTAAATTAAAAAAAAAAAAATTAGCAAAAAGTTCATTAAATGAATATAGATTATAGAGAAACACGAGTTATCTTAGTTCTTACCACATACTTTTTTTTGTTTCCTTATCTATGGCATGCAAGCTATAGAAGATTAATGCAATACTAAGAAAATGATTATCTCTTACAAAAAGTTATATATTGAATGAAGTTTTAAATTAAAAAAAAATATATATATATATTAAAGATACTAATTTACTTTTTAAAACTCCTCAAATCTAAAAGGGTATGTATGTAAAACTTAATATGATTCTATCTTAATTATTATATTTAAGACCCAAAATACTAATTCCTTAACTACAATAGGTAGATCACATAAAAAACAGATATTGAAAAGAAAATTATTTATTTTGCTTTACAAATGTTTTATAAAAAATATTTTATTTATTTAATATCTAATTCTTGCAGGGTTTTCAGGCTGGGCCGGGGTTTAGCACCAGTCCCAATCTCCAGCGAGAAATCAATGCAAGGATGAAAAATTAAAATTATATTGAATATTTTTTCTTTAATCCTTTTTGCGTTTCTACTTTGCGACATTGATTATCAACAATAAAAAGAATAGAAAGTTCAGAATTGATACCTGTGAATCAAAGTTCATGGTTTGAATTGAATTTTACGGAAAATGAACTTGTACCAAAATGAAACTAGTTTCAATCTTCTGCCATTTTTTAGTGCATTAACTCTTTAAATTGTTTAAAACGTTATTATCTAAGAATATTCTTTTAAGTACCCATTGCAGCTATTTTAATTAATCTATTATCATGGAGCTGATTTTGTAGGGTTATAATCTTTTAGTGTAAAAACCTTTTATGGTTTCTGATTGTTTAGTTTTAATGAAGAACGTTTATGGGTTTAGCTTTCAAAGATCTTTGTTTATGTACAGAGTTTTACTTTTATGCAGTTTTTTCATAATAGTCAATCGTGTATAGTTAAGTTTTAAGAAGGAATCATTAAATTATGGGTAATTTTGGAATTGAATTTCATACATCTATAAATTTTGCACCGGACACGCCTCCATTGACGACATTTGGACACCAGCGGTGGCTGTTGTCCGGTGAACCACCCCACCGACCAGTTTTGCAGTTTTCTTAATTTTTATAATTATATTTAAAAAAGAATTTAATAAAAATTAAAAATTATTATACCTAAAAGGTGACGTTGATATCAGCTCAATAAGTACCTAAAAGACAAATTATACTTCATGTCAAGTTCATACCGTCTCAAAGATATCTTATACCAACCCTATCTCATTTTAAGAGAATAACAGATAAGAGCTGCCCATGTGTCAAGGCAACTTGCAAAACACTTATTACATTAAACTCAGAGGTGTATAAATGGACACTTCTCTTCACGAAAAAAAGAGGTTAGACAAATGAGAGCTAGACATAGATTTGAGCTTCATTATTTCTCTCTATAAACAAAGCTTTTCTTCATCTTTGTATGTCTTACGGGTAATATTATAGAAATAGCCAGAGAATAATACAATAACAGTGGATGTAAGATTCACTTTAAGAATATGAACCACTTTAAAAACCTCTCTTGCCAATCTTCTATTTATTTTTCTGCAATATATATATTCTCAGCACGATATTCAAATCTCATAAAACCATCACGTATAATTTTTAAAACTCTCTTAGCACTTTACACGTGCGAGTCGTTGGTGTCCAAAACCAAGCATCAACAAAAATAATTCATTGAAATATGTGTTTATAAAAAAATATTATTAATAAGAAAAATTAAGCCAATAAGATATTTTTTTTTCAAATAAAAAGGCTAAAGTTATTATTATATTGATAAAGAAGAAGAATGATACCATAAACAGCCAGAATAATGCTTTCCACCAAAAGAATATATATATATATATATATATATATATATATATATATATATATATATATATATATATATATATATATATAAGTAATATTATGCCCATACTGAAACTTCTAACTATGAGTGAGTTTGTGGTTATTGTAGCTTCTTCAATGATCATTTATTTCATAATCTGTAACCAAAGTTTGAAAAGTGATTATACAATAAGTTGATTATTAAATAATTTGTTGTATAAAAGTATTCCAAAAGCAAGTATTTGTAGCTTTTAGAATTCAAAACAGCTTTTGAAAGAGTTAATTTCAAAATACACCCTAAGATTAACTTAGATTCTAACTTTTTTGTATGATTTTTTTTAATTAAATGAATAATATAATAAAAAAAAATAAAAAATCTTTAGAATTGTTCGGAAGGGTGGTGGTCGGATGTCATCACTAGACATGCATCCAACGACAGCATTCGGCCATCGTCGGCAACAACTGATCCGTGTCTTTTCCTTCAAATTAGAATTAAAAAACCTCAAAAAAAAAAAAAAAAAAAAAGCATGATTCAACCCTAAGGTAACTAAATTAAAATGAGTAATACACATACTTAAAACTGATAAAACAAAAAATAGAGCTAACTATGGTACCTTGAGTAGTGAGAGCTTTAATAATTTTAATTTTTAAAAGTTTTAAAAGCGAATAGCATAAAAAAGAGAATGAGAGAGTAAAGAATTTTGGGAATAAAATCATAAAAAATAGGTGGAGTCGTGGAGAAGAAGAGTAGCGAGAGTTTTAAACTCTTAATATGATGCAGACTTCGAATATATATAAGATTTTTTTTATATGAGAACTATATATATATGTGTGTGTGTGTGTGTCCAGACCCACAAAAAACTTGCTCTCTCTCTCACTCTATATATATATATATATATTGAAAATGAGAACTATATATATATATATATATATATATAGACACCCACAAAAAACTTGCTCTCTCTCTCACTCTATATATATATATATATATATATATTGAAAATGAGAACTATTATATATATATGTTCGGGTTCACAAAAAACTTGTATATATAATAGTTCTCATTTTCAATAAATCTAAGGATAAACATGTATATATATATTAAATGCAATTTTTTGTAGGTTTATATATTAGTAATTTTTTTAAAATCTGAGGGTAGGCCTGAGCCTATCCTCGAAGGGTCTAGATCTGCCATATATATATATATATATATATATATATATATATATATATATATATATATATATATATATTTTCATTTATCAATACCACAATTAAGTTTTCACATACACATTGATTCAATATTTTAAAGAAACATAAAAATAGATTTGAAGTTAATAAAATTATTCACTAAGGCATAACCACGAATGCTTTGGCTCTCTTGGACTAGGGATGGGCATGGGCCGAGTTAGGGTTGGGGACCCCATTCCCTGTCTTCGTCCCCGATATCTACTCCTATGACCATCCCCGCTGGTGGAGACAACTCTCATGACCATCCCCGGCCCGTGGGGATGGAATCACTCCCATCCCCATCCCGACCCGGCCCGATGAATGGGGCTTTGCTGGGAAATTCGCCCTGCGAGGATTTTTCCCCTAGCACAATTAAATACATCTGTATCTATATCTAATCTTAACATAATTTAGTAGATAAATTGATTAATTATTCAATTGTATAGAAGCTTAGGCTTAGTTAGCCTTGTTAGTTAATTAATTTTTCATAAAATTAATATAACTAAATTCAGTCTTAACATAATTTACTAGCTAAGTTGATTACTTATTTAATTGTATGAAAGCTTAGCCAATTAGGCTTAATCATGCTGGTTAATTAATTAATTTTTCATAAAATAAATATATCTATATCTAATTTTAACATAATTTGTTAGGTAAATTGATTAATTATTTAATTATACGGAGACCTAGGCTTAGTTAACCCTTTTAATTAATTAATTTTTCACAAAATTAATATAACTAAATTCAACCTTAACATAATTTACTAGGTAAATTAATGAATTAATTAATAAAACACTATCTCTAGTACAACTAATAAAATTAGTCTATTTGTGAAATAGACAAATCTCATTATCCCAAGTTCCTAGCATTGATTAAGTTTAACATCATATTTAATTAATCCATTAATTAATTACAAGGATAATTGAATTTGTGTAATTTGTAAGTTGTTAAACAATTGTGTATATTCTTATATTGGTTTGGTAAATTATAATAATCTAATCAAATTTATTTTTGAGCCATGTATTATTATTTTGTGAAATGCACAAAGTAATAATAATTATATTTAATTATTAAACTCTCTCGTTTAAATTATTTTTTCTATAAATTTAATATAAACATTAAAAAGTATTATAAAAGTAAATATCATAAATTTAGATACATTACTTAAAACTATGATTTAAACTCTAACTTTATACACAATCTTGCAAAGAAAAAAATAATTCTCAATAAAAGAAGGCGGGACTCCACGGGGCGGGGTTGACGGGCTGGGGATTGCACAATCCCCTCCCTCGACCCGTCCCTAGGGGCGGGGATTTTTTTGAGGACCGTCCTTGGCCCTATCCTTGATATTTTCGGGGATTCCCCCCTACATTCGAGCCGGGCCAGGCTGGATCCCCGTTGGGTCGGGGCAAACGCCCATCCCTATCTTGGACAATGAAAGTTGCACCTTATAACTTGATAAAACTGAAACTTTTCATAAATGGTAAGAAAAATTACATTTAATGAAATATAAATATTTCTTGTTAGTTTAAAAGAGTAATGCTACAGTTATTGAAGGGTGTGCACCGAATGACATGACGAAATCCTGACCGTTGATTCATTATAAGTTAATATTAATCAACGGTCAAGATTTTGTCACGTCATTCGGTGCACAAATTCGGTGTGTAACTTTCGGTAACTCTATCATTTTCCAGTTTAAAATAATATTTTTCAAACATACTTGCAACTATAAAGATTATATTTCTAAAAAGAGAAAAGAATCATTTATTCTTACCTTTTTACAGACACACTGTTATTTTTAATTTGTCTCTTTAAGAAGGGTATCTAAAAAAAAAAAAAAAAAAAAACTTTTATTAAGTGGTTTTTGACTCTGTTTTAAAACCCGGATTGGACCAGAACCCGACAACTTCTCCAGTCTGGTTTAGGTTTCAAGAGGGTTTTTGTAATATTTCAAATTTATAGGGACTAACCAGTAACTTTCTAGGGGTGTTTTAGAGATATGTCAAAAGTTTAGGGATTAATTAGTAAGTTTTTTGGATTTTTTTAAAATAAATAAAAATTTTAGGGGTATTTTTGTAATATATTAAAATTTAAGGGTTTAATAAATTTTATAAAAATAAAATTATTGCTGACGTCACTGGTCCAACCAGTTGAACCGATCGACTCATGATCGGGTCACTTTACCAAGTCTCAGATCGGATTTTAAAACAATCGTTTTTGATATTTATAAGAGGTTTATTACTTTTAAGAAGATTTTTAAGAATTTCAGAAGATATTTAATAATTTTAAAAAATCAATAGACTTGAACGATTTAACTATCTCTTAGTGAGAATAAAATTAACCTCCCCTTCTTGATGTTATATATATATATATATATATATATATATATATATATATATATATATATATATATATGAAAGTTAGGAAAAAGTCTACAATTCTTTGACTGATTGATCCTAGCAAAAAATATATTATTTAATTCTTGCCAACATGCCGACATCATTAATTTGCTTTTTCTCCGGAGCCACAAGTTGACAATCCAAATTGTTATTGTAATAAACCAAATTACCAGCTCACCGATTATTTTTTTAAATCATTATTATTATTTTAGGAAAAGGTCAATTCTTAAATGCCTTGATTAATTTGCCAATTCTTAAATGCCTTAATTAATTTGCCGCCTAGAGCAACCGTTAGATTTGACGGTGTTATTCGAAGAATACCTCAGCTGCGACCGAGTATTGTTATATATCCATCTACCACCACTCTCATCCATCTTACGACCTCAATAAAATATTAATATAAACTTAGAATAGTATTTGGTGACGTGTAAATTTATTGTATAAAATTTGTGTGTATAAATTGAGGTGAGACAAGTTCGGAAAATTTAAAAAATACTTAATAAACAAGAATATATTATAAAAAGTTAATGTTATGTTCATTTTTATTCAAGAGTTTGTATACACAATTTGTATATTTGTGACACTATTAATTAGATATGTGAAGTTTATTATAGGCTTAGGTTATTGTAACACAAATTTATGCCAATTGATTCATGATATTCCAATGGCTAAAAAATTATTTTTCTGACATTAAAAATTAACTAAATCTAACTTCTCATATAAATCCGTTGGATTACATTGAATCAATGATTATGAATTTATGTCACAAATTTGAGTAAAAATAAAAATAAATTCTATTATAATACTTCAACCCATATATATATATATATATATATATATATTTCAATGAATTGAATTGTACATAAGAATTTGTATACACATAATTTATTAATTTAGTATTACTTTTAGTAAAAATTAATATAATAAATTATACACTAATATAAAACTCGAATAATACTAAATGTATAAATAAATCTTACAAAGATCTGTATACAAATTAATGTGAAAATAAATAAAAGAGTGAATATATTGACTTTTTATATTCACTCTTCTATTTATTTTGTATCACATTAATTTGTACACAAATCTTTGTAGGATTTGTTCGTATATCTAGTATTAGGGATAAAACTTTAAGTGTCTTATATAATTATAATTATTTTTATTGCTTAATGATGACTCTAGTGGTTTGGTGTTTTGGGGAAGATATATGATTAATTAATTATATACTTTATATTAAAAAAAAATCCATATGACAAAGTAGCTTAGATGGAGTTGAATATATCAACAAAATCTGCTTGTAATTCAAACAAATTTTAAATAACAAACATATGTCATATCTTACCCATTAGAATGTCATCCTTGAATTGATAATGGTATTGAATGAAAGAAAGGATAGTGGCAATATAAAATAAAAGAAAAGAAAAGAACCGAGACTGGTTCAAAATGCTTACCTACTACCAAAGAAAATGACTACCTACCACAGAGGTTTTATATACATACCCATAAAGTTTAGTGAAAGAAACCAAAGGCCAACAAATTTCATAAGGAAACAGTTACACCCTTATATCATTGAGAAAGACATTTTTTGAAAAGTTATTATGATACATAATCTTGAATACAATGACTAATATACCCTTACTTTGTCTTTTCTCTGACGATAAAATAAGCTAATATTGATTTTGTCACATGATCAAAATATTAAATGATTTAAAAATATTAATATTTGATATTTGATAAGAAATTTGGGAAATAAAAAACTTTATACTTTTATTTTGTCGTTTATTTTATCCCTATGATAAATACTTTTTACAAACATCCTTCAATTATTAGAGTGTAGGTGTTTTATTCTGAAACCTGTGGTTCTGCCTTATGTATCAGTAAACCTTAGGGGTGTCCATGTAAAAACCTCACCTAACACGAAACTCAACAAACAAGGACCACTGGTAGATTTTCACGTTCTATTTCAATACCTACACCATCCCCTCTTTTAATTGACCATATTCATCCATGTCACTTCTATGTCTGAAATTTTTCTTTATAACATCACTACGTTTTAATATTTTACTACCACATTCTTAATCAAATTAATAAAAAAATTAGGGTAATTTGCAATGATATATATATATATATTTGGTAAACCCGATAATTGTCTCACGTGCGACTCGAATATAAAACTCTGAGCATAGTTAATCTTAATGGTTAAAAAGCTTATGATCCAGTCATAAGGGGAGATATTTGCAATGATATTTCCCTTCAAATTTAGAGAAGATGTTAATTAAATCTTTTTTTATTTTATTTTTTTGTTTAGAGACATATTAGATGGGTATTAACAAAGTTTAAGATAAAAATTAACTTTAATTAATAGCTTCCAATTTAAAAACTTTGGGTCTAAATGTGAAAATAAAATTTGAGTTTCATTACAGTAAATGAAGATTTTCATAAGGATGGTAGCTAATTTTGATGATAGAATAGGAGGGAATTGATTTAAATTTATTAATAAGTTAAGAAATTTTATTATATGTAACTATATTCATGACTCTTGAAGTTGAAAATCAGTTTATTCTACAACATAAACGTAGTTTAGAGTGACTCAAAATTAACCTTACATGTGAAAACCCTTCTCAAAGTCAACTTTTTACAAAGCTCGTTCTAAACGTTCAATGCAGAATGCTTGATAGTGTGTGATATAATACCCCCAGTGTAACAACTGCTGTAAACTAGTACAATGCATGCATAATAACAATAGAAAATTGGGCCCAAAACTTTCTTTTCATTATTAGTCATATGTCTTTTATACACAAAGAGTATTGTTTACAAAAAGTCATTTTAAAAGACAAAACAGGGGAAACAGTGTAGCTATTGCTCCTCGCTTGCCGACGCCCCTCCGACTGCATCATCACCTAGATCCTGCATCCACAAAGGAAAATAACGGGGTGAGCACAAAATAATGCTCAGTAAGTAAAACCCTTTATCTGTCTATCCCCGAATGTATTACTCTTAATTCTTTCCTCACACTTTCTGTTGTTTCTTACTAAACGTCATTGCCTCATCTTACCGGAGGTACGGCCGGATGGCGTTCACACAGCACCATCCCACTCTTCATGACTGTCGGGTGGAGTTCACATAGCACCAACCCTATCCTAGTGACTACCGAGTGGAGATCACAAAGCACCTACCCGATTTTCGTAACTATCGGGTGGAGACCACATAACACCTACCCGTTCCTCATTACTTTCGGGTAACGATCACCAAACATTAACCCGTTCCTAATCACTGTCGGGTGATGATCACAAAGCATCAACCTACTTCTAATAAATGTTGGGTGATGATCACAAAGCATCAACCCCTTTCTAATAACTAACCGGGTGATGATCACAAAGCATCCACCCGTTTCTACTACTTATCGGGTGATGATTACAAAGCATCAACCCATTTCTAATGGCTAGTCGAGTGATGATCACAAAGCATCAACCCGATTCTCATAAGTGTCAGGTGATGATCACAAAGCATCAACCCATTTCTACTACTCTTCTCATACATTCTACTTTAGCACTTCTCATTCTCTCTACCATTAGAGTAGTTACCTCCACAAGGTTCTCTACTCAAAGAGCAAGTGCATACACAAAGTTTCCTACTATTTCTTAGGTCACTTCTCAATGCATAATTAATGCCTATGGAGAGGTTCATCTCCATTCATGCACTTATGAAATGCCAACATGCAATGTTGCAAGAATTAAGGTTCACTACTCATACTCAAACCTCTATTAGGCATTTCATCAAGCAACTCAAGTGCATAATAAAACTCTACTATAACAATAATTCTAAGTCTTTCTCTAACCATCCAAAATGGGGAGAATGCCCCTCACATAACCACAAATTCCTGCCAAAGAAAGACACTTCCAAAAAGGATTTCTCAATATCCTTTAATTCAATCTCAAACTACCTTTCCAACCCACATCTCACTTCTTATATTTGCAATGTATAAACAATCACAAGGCACTAGAAATCTCTATTTAAGCCTCAATAACATGGCATATAACATGTATATCACATACATACATCATTACTATCAAAACCCTAATCAAGAAAATTCTCAAATCTCAACTTGGGTTGGGATTTACTTACCTTGTTATGGAGAGATTTCACTAGCTCTTCCTTTCACTTGATAAGCTTGACTTTTTCTCTACTCTTAAACAAATGAACAAAAACCCTCAATAATCAAATATATTCAAAACTCACAAAGCTTCAAAACCAAAGCAAGAATCCTTACCTTAGGATGCCTTAGATTGATTTTCTACCCTTAATCACTCCAAAAGCCCTTCAAAACTCCTTGAACAAAAGAAAGAGAAATTGAGAGGAAGCAAGAGAGGAGAGTGGCGATGGAGAAGAAGAATGAAGGGTTTTGCAATGACTTAATTCCTTTTAAAGAAATTTATACACAAGCCTTCCCATTTTCCCCTTACTCTTCTTTGGGAATTCTATCTATATCCTTTGATTCATTACAAACACACCCCCACAGCAACATATTCTCCATGAAAAATCCTTTCAATTTACTCCCCACTTTTCCTGCTAATTAGGGGTAGAATGGTCAAATTGCCCCTAGGGAAGAAAATATCTAAAACTTAACAACATTTTGGTCGGCTGCGCCGCGTGGTGAAACTGCGTCCTGCCCAGCCTTCCCCGTGGCTTCAACACCTCTTCGCCGCGGCGAAGATTCTTCTTCGCCCCGGCGAAGACTGAAACACTAAACTTCTTTTATTTTCTACCTAATTTCAGGGCAAGAATTCAACATAACACTCAATCAAAGGTTAACCAAACAATATTACCAAGAAACCAACTCAAATAAGAGCAAAAGAAGAAATAATAACTACATACCTCAAGTGAGGCGTTACACCCAGTTTAGAATGCTCCACAATCCTTATCCAACAAATTTATCTCAAAACATACGGTATATATTCCAAAATTTTTATCACAAATTATGTGATCGTATATGATAGACATGTAAATATATTAATGATGTATTAAATGGTATGACATAACATTTGAGATGCAATTTTGGGGATGAGTAACATTACTCTTCTCTGTTTTACCTTGACTTTTTGGACTATTTTAATGAATATAATCCTTGAAAAACAATATTCATTGTAGTAAATATTGGACTTCACAATAAGTGACCACATATATCACTGAAACAATTAAGAAAAAAATCAGATTTCAATTAACCCTTAAAAAAATGGTTTTTTAAATAACTATTTTTATATTAATGTTTTGTTTGTACATGTTTGGACATTGGTAATTTACATACGACATCAAGGCGTATAAATAATACAATTCTAATGAATTTTTAAATTATTAATTTATACTGGTAGGACGAAATCAAGAAATGTAATTAATGATATACTAATCCTATTTGCAAACATTTGGAGGAAATCAAGAATTATAAACAATAATATATTAATTGACGATGGAGATTTAAAACCAAACCATTACAACACTACTAGTACTGGTTGGTAGCTTTTGACTGGTAGATTTTCACATTACATGGAGGATTATTTTGATTTTTAGAAACCCATAAGATACTGCCACGTATAATTTTATGTCGAAATGACATGTTCTTGAAAACGATCAAAGAAAGTCAACAAAATTGATAATCCATTTTAAGTTAACCTACAATTTTTACTTTGCAAAGGATTTGATTGATTGGTGATTTAGATTTTTGCTAAGAAAAGTGACCTAATTGGGCTCATCGAAGAATTCACCCGACAAAACTTCAACACAAGACTTCGATTCGGCTCAAATATTCAGATTGTTTTCTCCAAGCTATTTGAAACCGACAATTGTTGTGGGTTATGGTGTGCAGATATAGGAACATCCTGTTAAACTAAATAGTGTTGCTCTTTGTAAGCCCTAAAATCAATTAAATAAATAAATTTTAATTTATTCCAAAACTATCCTTTTTCTAATCCTTTCAAACTTTTCTATTTTCCTAATCCTTCTTTAGCTTTCTCTTCTTTTCTAATCCTTTTAACTTCTCTTTTATTTGATCATGATAAAGAAACAACAAAATAAACAACCAAGATTAACGAAATAATATAACAAGTTTAAGTGTTTTACCAGGTAACAGTTACGTACAAGGAGATGAAAGTAGAGGTAATTTTTTTTGAAACAATTTCTTAATAATTAAAATTCTAGAAAGTCTATAGAACTGATTTAGTAAATAAACAGAAAAAGGAAAACATATATAGTAGAACAAGATTAACGAAATAATATAACAAGTGTTTTACCAGGTAAAAGTTACGTACAAGGAGATGAAAGCAGAGGTAAATTTTTTTGAAACAATTTCTTAATAATTAAAATTTTTAGAAAGTCTATAGAACTGATTTAGTAAATAAACAGAAAAAGGAAAACATATATAGTAGAACCTCTCAGTTGATAGAAAAATTCACACCAACTAGAGAGATCTAATTGAACTTGATGGAATCAGAACACATGTGTGCATGATTAAATGAAAATCAACAATGAATGGTAAAATGCAGTAAAATATGAACATAAGAGCAATTTAAAAGTGGTTCAGCAAGTTAGAACTTAAGCCTAATCTACTGTCTTTCTATTGCTTTTGAGAGCTTACAAAAAAATGTATATTGCCTAGAAATATTTGCTAACCCCTTTCTCATAGTTTGAGGGGGTATTTATACAAGCTTTTAGCAAAGGAAAGAGAGATAAATTTGAGATTGGGATCAGACTTGGTATGCAATCCCGTGATTTCAGTGATTGAGCGCTAAGGTCGCGCTGCTATTGATGTTGATCTTATCTCTTACAAAGTATCAGAGATTGCTGTTTATCCTCTGATCTGTCGAACAACTGTTAAGATTGGTTGCTATGACGAGCTTTAGCTGGGTCGAGCTTCTTCTGGATCGAATTGATTTTGGGTCGCGCTGATTCTAGGTCGAACTATAACTCCGCAAACTTTCGAGATCTCCGAGCTTCCAAAAAAATCACACACAACATCTTCCCCTCAGTGTTCGGAGGTCATGTCGAGCTTCGAAAATTGAAGTTGTTCGATTTTCCATTCAGACTGAATTCCTTTGCCGGTTTAACTCCCACATAAGTTGTTGAGTTTTTTGTCGAGCTTCATCATGTGACCTTAATCTCACCAGACGTGACCAATACTTGGCTTCTCATGCAGTGATGTCAAATATGAATTTTGAAAATGGAGGACATAAGGGGAATTTTGGAGTTGGCATGTCGCATTAAATGCGGTTGACTTTTGCGGTTACTTTTGCTGCGCGTGCGTTGTTATAGTTGGCCACGTGCGAAATTAAAGCAACGTGCGTTTGCCACTCGCAAAGTTGAGGCGACGTGCACCAGCGGTTATGATTGCTCGATCTGACAGTTGATTGCCCATCACAGATCGTTGCCACGTGTTACTATTAAACGACCCAGATAGCTCGACGAATGGAGGGTTGAGATTCGTCGCAAATAAACGGCTTAGATTAATTCCCGCCATTTTGACTACTCGCTTGACACTATAAAACGGGCTCGTTGCCCTTATTTTAACCTTACTTGAGAATTTTGAGATCATTTGACTATTATTTCTTTTTGTCTTTGTAAGCATTTGTGCATTCTTTTCATGGCAACTTTTCAACGAACCTCTCCGTCATCTGCTTACAAGTAAGTGTTCTTTACTTATTCTTTTTGGTTTCTTTGCTAGAGCACTTTGCTATTGGGATGGCCATTGCCATGGCCTAGTTAATTTTAGGGTTTAA
The DNA here is from genome assembly GCA_026225825.1 of Pistacia integerrima. Lineage (NCBI taxonomy): Eukaryota > Viridiplantae > Streptophyta > Magnoliopsida > Sapindales > Anacardiaceae > Pistacia > Pistacia integerrima. The sequence goes on from CM047750.1 coordinate 22,880,984, forward strand.
ACCCTCTAACTTGGGTTTTAGGAGCATTTAGACGAGCAGCTACTGGAATCCTTTATTGGAGTTCTTGGTTGGTTGCTGGGTTTCTTTGTAGCTCGCTTATATTTCTGGGTTTAGCTTTAGGTTGCTTGCATGCGAGCTTTTTGGATGCCTGAACTAAAGGCAAGTGTGGATAGGTCACTCGTCATTTGAGATTAACACTCGTTTCTTCATGTTTCATGTATCCACCAATAAGCTAACCAAACATGTCGTCCCCTAATATCAGCATTAAGAGGCTATTCGTAGAGGGCTCCCTAGTAGCTCTAGCTAATAGTGGGAAGAAAGCTCAGGAAGAGCTCGCTACTAAGGCTCTTGAGAGGAGTGCAAGCAGTGGGGGTAAAATCTCGTGGAGTGAGGAAGCCCTTTATGCGAACCCCTGTTGATCAATTAGGTTTAGGAAAGATCCGACTTCGTCGGTCACCTTACATGACCTTGGTCGGATAAAGGAGTTATCCTACCAGTAACTCTCTTCGCATTCCAGGAGAGTTCTTGCCAAAGGATCCCCCTAAAAATTGGGTGGCGATCTCTGAGACTCTTCTGAGCTGTGGTATGTCCATCCCACCTCACGCATTTATTGTCGACGTTTTGAATCGTTTCAACGATGCTCCCCTTCAATTGATAGGGAATTCGTATATAATAATGATAGGTATGTACATAGCTTACATGTTGAACAAAATAGGTGAGTTGTCTGTAAAAGAGCTTGTCCACTTGTACAGACTAAAAAAGAGTTAGGACCAAACTTTTTACCTCTCCAAAGCGAGAAAGACCCATTTGAACGGGATGGTTATCACCAAGAAACTCAGATATTGGGATTTCGAGTACTTTTTCTACTTCTCTGGGGGCAATGGCTTTTTTGCGAATAAAGCCTGTAAGTATCCTTGTCCTTTTGTTGTGGTTAAGTATCCATTGGTTGACTTCTAATTATGTTAGTTTTTCTTTGTAGAGAACGTTGACCGAAGCTACATCGGGGAAGACTATAGGAGCTGCTTAAGAGCTTTTAGCAACCTACCCAAAAGTTGTTATGACGTGACCAAACTAATCACGCTTCCTCAGCTGATTGCGTTTGAGTTTTGTCCAAATTTTACGAAATTCCAAACAATCTTTGAGAAAGGTAAAGTGTGTAGTAGCTCGCTTTCTCATATATTCCCCTATTTTTCTTCATAAGGTGCTGATGCATTTTCTATTCTTGGAGAGATATTCGCCAAGAAGCCCTATAATCTCCAAAAGAAAATATTGGCCTACACTACTGTGAAGAAGCAGGCCGAGGCTTCTGCAAAATCGACCGAGGTTGCAACCTCGCGGCCTGTTGTTAAGAGGACTGTGGGCGAGCTTAAAGGGGCTCTAAACTCGAAGAAGCTTGCAGCTGTCTCCAAAGAAGTTCCGAAGAAGAATGCTCTCGAGCTCCAGAATAGCTCAAAGAAAAAGGTTGTCGAGCCGGGGGAGGGCTCGAAGAAAAATGTTGTCGAGCCTATGGAAGGCTTGAAGAAGGTGGTGGCAGAGTCCCATACTTTGGCGAAGGGTTGGGCCAAAAAGAAGAAAGCTCCGGTGGCTAAGGCTACCAAGCAAATAAGTGGGCAAAAGACTTTGTCACAGAGGCGTGGCAAAGAGGAAAAATACGAGGAGCTCGAAGCCAAGATAGACAAGTTGATAGACGAGCTGCTAGAGCATATTGTTGCAGGGGCAACCATTGTAAAGGGCGCAGTGTCTAAGAGGCACTATTAACAATACAAAGCGATGCCTCCACACGAGCCGTTGTCTCGCACCACAGCATGTCACGAAGGTAAGAATAACTTGTTTATCCCTTTCTTGATTTTTTTCCTTTTTCAAAGTTATTCATGCTTTTTTTTTTTCTTCCTTTCAAGCTTGCATGTTGACCCAAATTCTTTATCATGAATACTTTGCAATGCCTGAGAACTTGCCAAATCTCAAGAAGAAGTGATGAAGTTCAAAGAAGAGGCTTTGGAGAAGACTAAGAAGTTGGAGGAGGAGAAATGTGCTGAGAGACGAACTTGACCAAGATAAGGTGAAGCAAACCGAAGTCCTTGCTCTCAAGCAAAGGGAGTTCGATGATAAGCTCTCTCAGGTCGAGGTAGCTAAGGAAAAGGTGACCAAAGATCGAGACCATTTACGAGGTCTCAATAACAAGCTAATTTCCAAGCTCACAACTGCTCAAGCCATGGCTAAGGATCTAGAGAACCAGCAGATACATCAGGATATTTAGCTATTGCAGGCTCAGGAGGATTGCAAAGAGGCCATAGCAAACGTCACCAATCTGAAAGAAGAGGTGGAAATCCATGTCTAGAGACGTCGGTTCACTTGGTCTAGTTCAGTGCATGTGGGAGAGCAACCCCTCGCTTAACTTCTCCTTCCATCCTCCGGAGTACTAAACGAAGGTTGAAAGGATGAAAGCCAAGGTCGTGGGCTTGGAGTTTGTTTATCCAGATAGCTCTGAGTCTAATTAAGGTGAGGATGAGATCGTGGAAGAGAAACTTGTGATCGAGGATGTTATCTCACTTGCTCCATCCTCGATTGTTGCCAAAAATTCTCCTGCCTCGGATGAGCCACCAAAGGATCCTCCTCCAACTCCGGCACAAGACTAAGCTCCAAAATGCTTGCCCCCAAAAATGGTTTTTTTTTTTTTTTTTTGTAATATGAATTGATCGATCAATAAAGATGGAATTTTTACAAGTATAATCTTTATTTTCATTATAGTTGTTTGTAGTTCCTCTACAAAGTCATCATAGTTTGTCTGACCGAACTAGCTGATATAATCAAATTTTGCTCTTAAGTTATGCATTGTCCACTTTCTTAAGAATTTTTCAACAAACATGAGAGTCTTTTCTTGCGACGACGTCGAGTTAGGGCTAGCTGCCCGTCTCGAGTCTTAATCATCGAGTTGTGATTGACTTTCTCCTTGACTGCTTTTCTCGGTTGCTTTCTAAGTTGCTTTTTGGTCAGGTTTAGGGATACACCTTTGTTGAGCTCGAATTATGGTATGGCTATATACCTAGGTCTCTTTTTCAAGCTCTAGACTTCGAGTTTCTTCTATGGTAACCACTTAGACTGCGATCTTGATAGGCTCAAAAAACACAACTTGATTGTTAAATAATACTTGTTTTATATTGATGAAATGTTGACCATAAATGGCCTTACGACTTATAATAATAATAATAATAACATAAACTAAGAACAAGGAACTGGACCCGAGTTGAAAACTGATAATACCTCCGTTGATGCTCAGTATTCCATGCTTGCAAGGCTACTGTGACATTTAAGTATTCCAGGTGAAAGGTTCCTAGTGTGAGCTTTTTTGAGATCTTGAAAGGACTCTCCCATTTGGGCCCAAGTGCCCTCAAGTTTGTGTCTTTTGCCCTAGGGAAAATTTTCCTTAGGACTAGATCCCCTACTCAAAATCATGATTCCTCACTTTTGAGTTGAAGTATCTCTTTGCCTATTGTTGACATGAGGCTATTCTCAATTGAGATTTAGCTCGATGTTCTTTGATCAAATCCAACTTTAAGCACAACAACTCTTCATTATTATCTTTGTCAAAGACTTCTCTCCGCAATTAGCTAACTTTAACTTCCACTAGGGCCATTACTTCGCATCCATAAGTGAGTGAAAATGGGGTCTCTCCTGTCAAGCTTTTGGTTGTGGTTCTGTACAACCACAATACGTTGGGTAGCTCGTCTGCCCATCTCCCTTTAAGGGAGTCAAGCTCTTTCTTCATATTGTGCTTGATCACTTTGTTCACTACTTCGACTTGACCATTAGCTTGAGGTCGATAAATGGCCGAGAAGCTTTTCCTTATGCCGAGCCTTTCATAGATGACTGAAAATCCTCACAGTCAAACTGTTTCCCATTATCAATGATGATAATGTGTGGGATTCTAAACCTGCATATAATGTTTTTGTAGATGAAATCCTTCAGTTTGTTTGATGTTATTGTTACCAAAGGCTTGGCTTCAGTCCACTTGGTGAAGTAGTCGATTGTGACCTCTGTAAATTTCACTCCTCCTTTTTCCCTGAGGTAGTGGGCCTATCAAATCAATTCCCCAAATTACGAATTGCCATAGGCTTGTTAGAGTCGTCAGCTCTTGAGGTGGAGCTCGCGGAATGTCAACAAATCTCTGACATTTGTCGCATTTCTGAACTAAGTTGACTGCATCATTATAAACTGTCAGCCAGTAGTATTCCTGTTGAAGTACTTTGTATGCCAAAGCCTGCCCCTCGGTGTGATTTCCACAGATCCCCTATGGATTTCCCTCAGAATGTAGTCCGCCTCTTCGTGATCAACACATCGCAATAGTGGAGTGTTTTAACCTCGCTTGTATAGCTACTCATTGATAAGGGTGAAGCGAGCTAATTTTGCAAGGAGGGCTCTAGCTTCATTTCTTTCTTTGGGAACTATTCCATCTTTCAAGTAGGCCATTATGGAATCCATCTAGCTATACCTTTGCCCCGTTGTCATTACTACTTCTCCTGATGCAAGGATGCTGGGACTTTGTAGAAATTTAACGGGAATGGAGCTCGTAGCTTCTTTACTTATTGCCAAGGCTAGGTGAGCTAATGTGTCAGCCATTGAATTATGTTCTCTGGGAATCTATTGTACTATATAGCTCTTAAAAGACTCAAACTCGGATTTTACCTTTCGGAGATAGGATGTCATTCTCTCTTCCTTGGCTTGATATTCCTCGGAGATCGATGTACAATGAGTTGAGAATCACTATAGATCTTGATTCATTCTATCCCTATTTCCTTGGCCAAATGGATTCCTACGAGCATGGCCTCATACTCTGCTTCATTGTTTGAGGCGATAATGTTAGTAAATGATCCAGTAACGCAGCGAAAACACAAAACATTTATGACACAGATCGTTACTTAGAACCAAGATCTAGGTACAAATTTACAGTTTATATATATTAAATAAGAATCTACAGATTTTAGTTTAGAGTTTAAGAAATCATACGCACGTTTAGAGGCTCCTTCAAGTTTGTCTCTGAACAAATTTCGCTACCGACCCAAGTGTAGGATTGAACCAATGTAGTCCACACGAAGATAACTCTAACGAACTAAAGAAGGATTTGTTAGATCCTCTTTAGTCTTTAAGAACCAAGAAGAAAACAAGTGTATTTGATTTTAGCAAAAAGCAAACTGGCGTGGAAAGTGTTTAAAGGGGCTGGAATTTTTCTTTCATTGATTGAATGTGTGAATTCATTTATTTCACAAAGTGTGCACTTATATAGTGCACACTATACCCTATTCCATTATGGAATGGGCTTGGGCTTCAACCCAAACACCCCTTGTATCCAAACACCCCCTTTAAGATATTTTTTTAATTTTAATTTATCATTATCTCAGTTAAATTCAATTAATATATATTTACAATATATATTAACATTTAACAATAATGATAATTTATTTAAATATATGCAAACACATATTTTAACGTAATCTCACTTATTTAATTTTAATATCAAATTAAATAAAGGCTACAACCTCAGCAAATATAATTGCACTGTGAAATTACTAAAATACTTTTTCGCCTAAAAAGACGAAAACACCCTTCTTCTTAACTGGTTCTTAAATTATCTTCTATGTGTGTGACCCTTAAGCTCCTCATCATACCGGTACTGTGTAGTATCGCGATTAACACCAATTAATCTTCTCACTACACACAGACCAAGATTGGCCTATAGCAAGGCATCATGGCCAGATGATGGATTCGGTGTTGAACTACACATCAAGCGATATGGTTACCGTACAATCCGATCCTTTCATCATCCGTTATCTCAACGAGACCGAGGCATAGAAATAGTGTCAACCTTCAGTTACTCTCGATATTATGTATTTAGTTACTGGACCAATGACCTATATTATAAACTGGATAGAGCAACAACTCAATCCCACTGTGGCCAGTTTTACTGTCATTGCCATTTATTGAATTGCGCCGTGAGATAACTTCTCTCTTACCCGGGATTGATGAATCCTATGTCTATCTATCATAGTCTTGATACACTCCTTAATGCAGCCAATCACCACCGTATTGATAACTCTGAATAGAACTGCGTTAGGCTAGTGTCAAATTACACCAATTGGTGCACAAGGCCACTCTGGTGATCTCAAGTCTAAGGATCACATGCACCACCATTCGTTAGAGGATTTGTTCCATAGACACTGGGGTTACCATCCATATGGAATCCTCTGGTGGGTCAATCCAGTGAACTTGCCTATAGCAAGCACCCATGTGTTGCACCAGGTTGTCACCAAACAACCTTGACAAGTGAGATCAGTCATTGCCTTTCGACAGGGTTGTTCAACACCATGCTAGCCTTACCGTATTATCTGTGCCCTTACTTTAGAATAATACTAGGGCTATGGACATTTCTAGAATGGCCACCATATGTGCTCATAGGGTTCTCACTATCAAGATTTGAAAAACTTGATACCCTCGTCATGGTTCTACCATTCTAAGGACATATATCAATACATACAATGATGATTTACACGATATAGTATAAAACGCCTTTTATTGATCACTGAACATTATTACAAAGAGTCAATTCTACAATAATTGATTGGCTCTAGGGCATCTACTCTAACAATCTCCCACTTGCACTATAGCCAATCATTTATGTATTTAATACCAAATGATCTCAAGTGCCTTTCATGCTTCGCGACAGAGGCTTTGTCAGTGGATTTGCGAGATTGTCGCCAGTATACACTTTACTAATCTGCACATCTTTCCTCTTAACTATCTCTCTGATGAGATGGAATCATCTGAGTATGTGTCTAGACTTCTGATGAGACCGTGGTTCCCTGGCTTTAGTAATTGCTCCATTGTTGTCACAATAGATGTCTATAGGATAAACAATTGTGGGAACCACACCAAGTTCAGTAACGAACTTCTTAATCCAGACTGCTTCCTTGGCCGCATCTAACAATGCAATATACTCAGCCTCCATTATAAAGTCTGCTATAGTGCTTTGCTTGGAGCTCTTCCAGCTCACTGCACCCCCATTGAGACAAAATACAAACCCTGATTGCGATTAATAATCATCTTTGTCCATTTGGAAACTAGCATCACTGTATCCTCTTATAGTGAGCTCATCTTCCCCTCCATAAACCAAGAACATATCCATAGTCCTCTTCAGGTACTTAAGAATATTCTTGACAGCCATCCAGTGATGCTTACCTGGATCCGATTGATATCTACTACAAGTGCTCAAAGCACATGAGACATCTATCCAAGTATATAGCATGACATACATGATAGATCCAATTACTGATGCATATGGGATCCTCTTCATCCTATCTCTCTCATCTTGTGTTCTAGGACACAATTCCTTAGAAAGATAAACACCATGTGACATCGGAAGAAATCCCTTCTTGGATTCTTCCATACTGAATCTTTTCAGTACTTTGTCAATATATGCACTCTGACTTAGGCCAAGCAACCTACGCGATCTATCACGATAGATCTTTATTCCAAGAAGGTAAGTTGCTTCCCCTAAGTCCTTCATGGAGAAGCACTTGGATAACCAAGTCTTTACCGACTGCAAGTTCGGTATGTCATTCCCTATCAGAAGTATGTCATCGATATACAACACTAGGAATGCCACTGTGCTCCCACTCACTTTCTTGTTAACACAAGACTCATCTTCGTTCTTGATAAAACCAAATTCTTTTACGGCTTCATCAAAACGAATGTTCCAGCTCCTAGAAGCTTGCTTGAGTCCATATATGGATCTCTGCAACTTGCATACCCTATTAGCTTGCCCATCAAGAACGAAACCACCTGGTTGTGTCATATACATATCCTCTTCAAGGTTTCTGTTCAGGAAAGCTATTTTGACATCCATTTGCCAAATCTCATAGTCATGATATGCAGCAATCGTAAGCATAATTCAGATGGATTTAATCATTGCAACCTGCGAAAAGGTTTCTTCATAGTCAAAACCATGAATTTGTTTGAAACCTTTGGCAACCAGTCGTGCCTTATAAGTATGCACCTTGCCATCCATGTCAGTCTTCTTCTTGAAGACCCATTTACACCTTACGGGTTTTACCCCTTCAGGTGGTTCCACCAGAGACCATACTTGGTTCTAGTACATGGAGTCCATCTCAGATTTCATGGCTTCAAGCCATTTAACGGAATCTGGATCCGATATAACATCTTTGTAGGTTCTGGGTTCATCGTCTTAGTAGACTAGTACGTCACAATGTTGAGTCACGAGATAACCGTATCTCTCAGGCTCATGGCGTACTCTCCCAAATCTACGTAGCTCTTATGCTACCTGAGGTGCTTCACTTTGATCCACAGGTTGTGGAGTAACCTCCTCTTGATGTTCAACCACTTCCTGTGGCACATCATCCCGTCCTTCGTCTAGTATATCTTGTGGTTCTAGATGTTAATTAATTAATTAATTGATTTCTTTTAAAAATTAAAAAAACACATAGCAGCCCTCTCAATCACTCCCACGGCAGAAACATTCTTGGCCTAAAATCAATTTCAATTGATTTGCTTTCTTTTTAATCTTAAAGCCAAAGAGGATCTAGCAAATCCCTTTTTGGTTCTTTTGAGATTGTCTTCGTGTGGACTACGCAGGTTCGATCCTACACTTGGATCGGTAGCAAAACATTCATCGACAAATTTGGAGGAGCCTCCAACGTGCGTTTGTTTTCTTTAAACTCAGATTTATTTTTCTACAGATTTTATTTAATATGAATTATAAAATTATGCCCTTGATCTTGGCTCATGTAAACGATCCCTGAATTATATTTTTGTTTTCGCTGCGTATATGGGACCGTTTACTAACAGTGGTATCAGAGCCAGGTTACTGAATTTTACAATTTTTATTTGGATGGTTGATAACATGTATTCGATGATATACTGTTGCCTTATAAAATCTGCCTTAAATCATGTTTTTGAGAAATTGATTAATCAATTAATCTGATTTGTTCATGAACTGCACGTTTGGTTTAATGCATGATGGATTTTTGGTTGAAATCAGTGTGTTTGATTGATTGAAAATTCGTTTGAGTGTGTATGGTTACTGTATGAATAGATCTGGAGCTACAGATCTGTGTACGCTCGCCGCGGCAATATAACCCATCTCCATAGCAAGCGTTGTCCAAACTGGCACTGGTGATGAAACCAGCGCTCGCCTCGGCTATATAAACCATTGCCGCGGCGATCATCCTCTGGATGAGTGTTGTACGAAAACAGCACTCGCCGTGACGATATAACCCATCACCATGGCGATCGTCCTTCGGACGTGCGCTGTACCAAATTGTTGCGGCAAATGTACGTACAGCGTGGATGTTAGCATAACCAAAGCATGCCGCAGCGATCTAACTCATCACTGTAGCGAGCGTACTTCCAAGTGTGTAGGGGCTAAAATGCAAAGTTTCAAAACTTTTAGACCAAACTATAGATCTACAAATTATCAAGGGGTAAATTGTAATTAACCCACTAATTTAAAAAATTGATTGTTTTTGAAATGTATGCTTTGTACTTGTTTGTATATTGCATGGTGCCCGGTACATGAGCGTTAGACCTAAGGGTGAATGTTTTAAATATTTTTGGGTATGTATGGCTGTATTTTATTAAATAGGGCATGCGTGTCCTGCCTTTCTCCTCTTTGTTGATGTACATTCTCTTCTCATCTAACTCCCCTCGAATGTAAATCGAGGTTTCTAAATTTATTGATGTAAAGAATTTTGTATTATTATTCTTTTGTAAATTTAAAAGTTTTGTAATGTACTTGAAGATGGAGCAAAGAACGAGGCAACCATACTTGAAGACTCGAGATGTTTATTATAGGACCCTTAAGTGACCCATCGATTCCTCTAGGCTCGAGGAACTCGGTTTTAATTGGGCCATGTATCGGCACGTTTAATTTTTTGTTTAGAATGCATGCTAAGGTTGAATGTTTGATAACATGCCAAGCAATGTCATTCTAACAAAGATAATGATCTGATGAGACATTAAATAACAAACCCCTCAACTGAATTATATTAAGTCACGTAAGCCTTCCATCACCATGGTTTTAATCAAACCACTGTTCGTTGAAACCTTGTTCGCCAAAGCGAAGGGTACACTTCTACCAGTGGGAGGTTAAAATACATTGGAGTTTTCCTTAATGGTGATGGGTCGACTTAAAATAACGGTTTTGCTTGTTCGCCAAAGCGAAGGTTGATAAACGCGTCATAGGCATAGTAAAGTAGTACACATATTATGTGTACATGGTGACATGTAGTGTCCACTCTACTGATACTGAGAATCACACTTGAGGACAATGGTTGGAGCCATTGGATTGTGTGATTGACTTGTTGGCTTTCTCACATTTGAGGTTGATAGTGGGAGCTATCAACTGGTGTGGATCAAGTTTGTTGGCCTACCTAATCAACTTATTTTGGCTTGTTCGCCAAAGCGAAGGTTTGAAATGGGCAGGATGGGATCTCGGTCCACTAGGAAAGTCAACGGGCTTTCCCGAGTTAATAGTGAGGGCTATTGGCTTGAGTAAAATAGTGGGAGCATCCTTTAATAAAAGACTATATTAAATAATAATGAACTTTATAATAACTTTATCTTTTCTGCAATTGTAGATTCACCAAAATGAGCATTATGAACTTGCGACCGATAATCGAGAAAGAAAATAGGTTGGATGGATCCAATTTCTCAGACTGGTATTGTAATCTTCGGATTATACTCAAGTTAGAAAAGAAATTTGTATATCCTTGAAAAGCCATACATGGCTGAGCCTGATCCTAATGCCACTCAGGAAGTTAAGGATACTTATCAAAAGTTCCTTGATGATGCTGATAGAGTTCAATGCTTGATGTTAGCATCGATGACACCTATGCTGCAAAAGCAGCATGAGAATATGGATGCTTCTTCCATTATTCTATATCTCAAGGAGCTTTATGAAACAAATGCTCGACATGAGAGGTACAAGGTGTTGAAAGCACTGTTTGGGAGTCGTCTGACTGAGGGAGCCCAAGTTGGTCCTCATGTGCTCAAGATGATCGAGCACATAGAGAGGCTTGAGACTTTGTGATGTGGCTTGGATGCAGAATTACAAATGGATTTTATTATGCAATCCTTGCCTGACTCTTATGCTCCATTCATAATGAATTTCAATATGAACACGATGGAGAAAACCCTGTCAGAACTTCTAAACATGCTTAGGACTGCAGAGAGACTTGAAAAAGTCAAAGCCTATTTTACTCAAGGTTCATGCCATGAAACCAAAGGGTTACGGTGGCAAGGGTAAGGCCTTAAGGTCAAACCCTAAGGCCAAGCCCTTAAGCCCAAAGCCCAAAGACTTGCTCTTGGGCGAGAGTGGCATGTGGGAAGGGCAAGGTAGTCTGCTTTTGTGGCAAGCTCGCCATTTGGAGGAAACACTGCAAGGCTTTCCTCGCATTCAAGAAGAAGTCAGAGGCTACGACTTCAGGTATCTTTATGATTGAGATTAATTTCTCTCCCTCAACATCTTGGGTCATTGACACAGGATATGGTACTCACATTTGTACTGATGTGCAGGGACGAAGGTAGAGTAGAGTGCTCGCCAAGGGAGAGGTGGACCTACGAGATGGAAATGGAGCACATGTGGTTGCATTGGTTGTAGGGACTTATTGTTTATCTTTGCCTACGGGCTTGTTATTGGAACTACATAACTGTTATCACGTACCTTCTATTTCTAGAAATATTATTTCAATATCCGCTTTGGATAATATGGGGTATCATTTTGAGATATCTAATGGATTGTTGTCCTTTAGTTTGAATGGTATTCTATTTGGAATTGCAAGGTTATATAATGGATTATATGTTCTTGATTTAAACAATAAAGATATTCTCAATATTGAAACCAAGAGAGCTAAACATAGCGATCAAAACCAGACATATCTCTGACACTGTAGATTGTGTCATGTTAATAAGACCCGCATTGCAAAACTTCAATGGGATGGAGTTTTGGACCCTTTTGACTTCCAGTCATTTGAGGTATACGAGTCATGCATGTTAGGCAAGATGACCAAGTCTCCTTTCACAAGACAAGGTGAAAGAGCTACTGAGTTGTTAGGCATTATTCATAGTGATGTATGTAGTCCACTAACAGTTGAAGCCAGAGGTGGATATTCATACTTCATCATATTTATTGTTGATTTCAGTAGATATGGTTATGTCTACCTTATGAGACATAAATCTGAAGCCTTTGATAAATTCAAGGAATTCAGGAATGAAGTACAGAATATGTTGGGCAAAAGTATTAAAGCTCTTCGGTCGGATCGGAGGAGGTGAATACTTAAGCCTGGGGTGGTTTTCAGTACTGAAGGAATGTGGGATAGTATCACAACTCACCCCTCCTTATACACCCCAACATAATGGTGTGTCAGAAATGAGGAATATGACCTTACTTGACATGGTTAGGTCCATGATGAGTTTTAGTGATTTACCTGCATCGTTCTAGGGTTATGCCTAGAAACTGCGACTCACGTTTTGAACTGTGAGCCATCAAAGTCTGTAGATAAGACTCTATATGAGCTATGGAGTGGGCGAAAACCCAACTTGTCTTATCTAAGGATTTGGGGTTGCGAAGCTTATGTTAAGAAATTGACTTCGAACAAGTTGGGCGCAAAATCCTGTAAATGTATATTTATGGGGTATCCAAAGGAGACCAAAGGATACTATTTCTACCACCTAGAAGAGTGCAAAATTTTTGTTGCTCGATCTGGTGTTTTCCTAGAAAAGGAATATTTTCTAAGAAGTACTAGTGGGAGAAAAGTAGAACTCGATGAAGTTCTAGAACCACAAGATATACCAGATGAAAGATGGAATGGTGTGCCATAGGAAGTGGTTGAGCATCATAAGAAGGTTACTCCACAATTTGTGGATCAAAGTGAACCACCTCAAGTAGCACAGGAGCTACGTAGATTTGGGAGAGTACGCCATGAGCCCAAGAGATACGGTTATCTTGTGACTCAACATGGTGACGTACTAGTCTACCAAGACGATGAACCCAGAACCTACAAAGACGCTATATCGGATCCAGATTTCGTTAAATGGCTTGATGGTAGCGAATCGAATGCACCAAATCAATTAACCTTACTAACCTAACTACTGAATTGTATAAAGGGCAAGCAAGGGTCGATCCCACAGGGAATGACTCGATTAATTTCTATATTCTAAAACAATGAAAACAACAGAAATGCAAATTAAACTCTAAACAGTAAACTTGACAACAGTAATGAAAGGGGGTTTGTAATCAAGGCAAACTAAAGTAAAACAGAGAAATAAAATATCAGGTTAAACAATCGGCCTCGGTTCAATATCCACCTAAACATGCATTGGACATAAAATAACCCTAACACTGTTCTATCTCGTCATTATGGAACTATGACCCTAGGAAACAACAAGCTCAGTATTCGAATTCTCCCTTAGTTTGTCACTACTGAAACAAGCTCTTCGAGTAGATACTAACCCTTGAACAACCTAGAACAAGCTCTCTAAATTTAATTCAATGGCAGCCTTAAGAATTAGGAGAATAGATCAATCTAAGCAACAATCATGCAAGCTCGGATTATTTAACTTAGGTTATGTTATTCAAGACAACAGACCGAAAACTTGTCCATAATCAGCTATCATCATGCGTCACTCGTTGAATAGAAAAAGGATGATTACGTATCACAATTCCTAATTCTAACAGGTAAATTCTGATTAAACAATTTAGCAGGCCAAAACTAAATCACTCAAACAGGAATCACAAACAATTAAATCAGAATAACATAAACAATTCTAATAAAAACGAGATTGAGAACAACGTTACTGAAGTTAAGTTACACCAATGACATGAAATTAGGCTTCAAAATCCCCTTGAACTAAAGAAGGAAATTAGCCGCACATCTTGATCTAGAAAGCAAAAACTCTGAAAAATAAAACTCTACTGTCCTCTCCCCCCGTTTCACCTAAAAAATTCTAATTAAATGACATGTTTTTTCCTTAATTATTCCCCAAGAATCATGGAATTTCTTTCCTAGACGTTTCCTAGAAGATAGACTTCCAGATTTGACAAAATCTTATCAGATATGGATTCCAGAATTCGTCTCTAGCTTGCACCAGGATTCTTGCAATGTAAAACATCTTTTCTAGGGCTCCATTACTTCATGAAAATTGTAGTCCAGGATATGTAGATGAATCTGGGCTTTTGAATCACCCGTTTTTGATATCTGACTCTCCAGTTAGGCCCGTTCGAAGATTCAATACTCATCTAAGGAATCCTTCTGCGACTAGGATTCCAGGTCCGGTTTTGCAACAACTACTGAGAACCCAAACGAACTCAGATTCTCACCCATAATACCTTCCTGAAAAGCTTGATTCATCTGCTTTAATTTCTCTGAAGAACACTTTTGCAATAGAGGAATCTAGCTCCCTAAAAAACCTAAAAAACGTAGCACTAGTCAGAATAACGAAAAATCTGGAAAATCTGGAATTTCCTAATCTTTTCTTAATTATTTCCTAAAGTCTATCCAAATATGCCAAACTTACAAAATAAGCTCTAATCAGCTCAACTAGGCATAAAACATAACAAAAAACATAATATGGAAGGAATAAAAATATCTAAATTACACTCTTATCAAATTCCCCCACACTTAGCTTTTGCGCGTCCTCGGGCAAACTAATTCAAACACTAAAGAAAAGCTACACTCAAGTCATATCCAGAACACCTTCATGATGCATAAGCAACACTATTTAATCCATGCATATTCATACCTAACTTAGGAAGCAACAAAGATAAAATAAAGTAGAGTTAATGACATTCGTATCTCTTCATCATTTTCCACAATTACTCTTAATCAGTCAATGCAAACAAGAAAACTAATCACAACCAATTCATGTACAACTCGCCCCTCACTTTTCCTCAACTGTTTCTCTTTACTACTACAAACTGGGTAGCAAACTAGAACTTTTTTCTTCTCTCTTTTTTTTTTTTTGAAAAAAATGAATGCATTTTATGATCCATCTCATTTCATGGTTGTGTTTATGAGTGAGTGCGTTTTATGCTCCATCTCGACTCATGACATACCTTTTTTTTTTTTTTTTTTTTCTATTTGCTTAAACCCAAATTTAGGACTAGCTTAAGAGAAACAATTGTTCTTTTTTTTCCTTTCTTGTAAGGGTTGTTATACACTCCTCAATCATGCTTCGTCACCAAGTTCACACAACTTCTCAAGACATAATGTTTCAAAACTACAAAGATTCAAATATGATTAACTCTATTTTATGAAATATTGCTAACATCCTAAGTCAAGGAATATGCTCAACACAAAGTCAAGTTATTATTTCATGCATCACTAGACGTTCAAAGACATGACTTAAAGCATAAACCTCACTAGACATGACTTTTTTTTTTTTAAACAGAGACATACTCCTAAAAAAAACAGAATAAAAAAAAAAAAAAAAACAGAAAAAAAAAAACAGAATATAAAACCCATCCAAGCCTAACTTCTCCCCCACACTTAAAACTTACATTGTCCCCAATGTAATCCCCCAAATGTATAGACAAGCAAATAAAACAAATAAAACAAAAAAATATGGCAAAACTAAAAAAACTAAAGTCAAGGGAAAAGAAAATCAAATCTGAATTCTTGGGTTGCCTCCCAAGCAGCGCCTTTGGTTAAAGTCGTTAGCCCGACTCCATGGCATCATAAATATTAAAACGAATTACTTCACCATCAAATTCCATTGTGAGGGTACCATCATGAACATCTATTTTTGTCCGAGCTTGTATTTAGGAATGGTCTTCCCAGTAAGATAGGTGCAGGGTCAGGAGACGAAGAATCATCCATATCCAGAATGTAAAAATCAGCTAGAAACACTAACTTATTGACCTACACAAGAACATCTTCAATTACCCCTTCAGGGTATGCATTAGTGCAATCAGCCAATTGGATAATAACACTAGTATCTTTCACAGGACCTAGATTTAATGAAGCATAAATAGATCTTGGCATAACATTAATCGAAGCTCCTAAATCTACCATAGCTTTCTCAATTCTGGTGTTACCTATCTTACAAGGAATTGTAAACATACCTGGATCCTTGCACTTGGGAGGAAACTTTCTTTGGAACACTGCTGACACATTTTCTCCCATTATTATCTTCTCATCACCGTTCAACTTCTGCTTATTGGTGCATAGCTCCTTAAGAAATTTCGCATACCTTGGCACTAGCTTAATTGCATTCAACAGAGGTATATTCACTTCCACCTTGCGAAACATCTCCAAAATTTCTTTATCCTTCTCTTCTTTCTTTGACTTCACGAATCTGCCAGGAAAGGGTAAAGTATTAGACTGAAGTTGAATTGAAGGGTTAGGAATTACCTTTGATTCAGTTGTAGCCTTTTCTTTCTCAATTTCATCTTCAATCTCTGTTTCCTTTGCTACACTTGGAATGTTCAGCTTTGGTTCTTCCACTTTCTTGCCACTTCTCAGCGTCACTGCATTCACATTCTCCTTTGGATTCACCACTTTGAGAAGGCAACTTTCCTCCAACTTGAGCCTCTAAACGACTTATGCAGCTTCCGCCATTTGACCCATCGATTCTCCGGACTTTGAATACTAGATCTTGTATCTTGTTGAAACTGTTTGGTATTCAAAGCAAGGGACTTAACTATATCTTCCAGGGACGAGTTTGAACTTTGTGATGCAGGTTGCTTCAGTTGAAAACCTTGTTGCTGTTGTTGTCTATTCTGGAAGAAATTCTGTCCACCTTCTACTTGTCTATTTCCTCCATAACTGAAATTCGGATGATCCCTCCAACCTAGATTGTACGTGTTGGAGTAAGGATCATATTGCCTCGGTGGTCCAGGAAAGTTTCCTGCTGCGTTGACTTGTTCAGTCCCTTCCTCTTGAAGTGTTGGGCACATGTCCGTTTGGTGTCCCATTGTCAAACATATCCCACAAGCTTTTACTTGTTGCACATTCCCTACAGCCAATTGTCTAACAAGAGAGGTAAGCTCAGATAATTGTTGTTCAATGGAAGTTGTACTTACCTCATTCACCCTTTTGGTTGGCGCATCATGTCTTGTACCAAACTGTTGGGAATTGGCAGCCATGTTTGAGATTAACTGTTTGGCAGCTTCAGGAGTCTTATCCACCAACGCACCTCTACTTGTTGCATCTATCATATTTCTTTCCATAGGCAGCAATCCTTCATAGAGATACTGAATTAGCAATTGATCACTTATCTGGTGGTGAGGACAGCTTGCACATAGCTTCTTGAATCACTCCCAATATTCATACAACGTCTCTCCATTATATTGCCTTATCCCACATATCTCTTTCCTGATGGTGGCAGCTCTAGATGCTGGGAAGTATCTTTCTAAAAACATCATTTTCATCTCGTTCCATGTTGTGACTGTCCTCGATGGTAAATAATAGAGCCAATCCTTTGCATCATCCCCCAGCGAAAAAGGAAAAGCTCGCAACTTAATCTGCTCCTCTGTCACTCCAGTCGGTTTCATGCTTGAACAGACAACGTGAAACTCCTTTAGATGTTTATTTGGATCTTCACCTACACGACCACGAAATGTAGGCAACAAGTGAATTAGACCAGACTTCAATTCAAAAGCAACATCTAAAGTAGGGCACTGAATACACAAAGGCTGCTGATTAAAATCAGGGGCAGCCAACTCCTTTAATGTTCTACCAGCAGCCATCTCTTCTTCTATCTCTGAATCTGGATCACTGGATGAAGTGTGGGATGCTGAACCAAGGGCTATATTGAGATCAAGAGATGAAGAACTTGCTTGACGTGACTCTTTTCGCAACTTTCGTAAACTGCGTTCGATTTCTGGATCAAATTCCAACTCTCCTTTCTAGTCTTGCTCAGAATGTCATTTTCTTCGAAACGGGCACTCGCAGCACTCCTAGTTCAACCAAAATTTCTCTTAGGGATAGTACTGAATAGTACTACTGTTCATGTGGAATAGTGCTACTGTTCAAATTTTTTTTTTCTTTTTTTTTTTTTTTGTTTCCTTCAAAAACCTAAAAATCACAATTAAACAAAATAAAATAAAATAAAAACACAACTAATCACAATTAAACAAAAAAAAAAAAAAAACGTAGAATATATAAAAAAAAAAATCGACAAATACCACTCCTTGGCAACGGCGCCAAAATTTGGTAGCGTGCCGAATGCATCAAATTAATTAACCTTACTGACCTAACTACTGAATTGTATAAAGGGCAAGCAAGGGTCGATCCCACAGGGAATGACTCGATTAATTTCTATATTCTAAAACAATAAAAATAACAGAAATGCAAATTAAACTCTAAACAGTAAACCTGACAACATTAATGAAAGGGGGTTTGTAATCAAGGCAAACTAAAGTAAAATAGAGAAATAAAATATCAGGTTAAACAATCAGTTCTCGGTTCAATATCCACCTAAACATGCATTGGACATAAAATAACCCTAACACTGTTCTATCTCGTCATTATGGAACTACTGACCCTAGGAAACAACAAGCTCTGTTACCCGAATTCTCCCTTAGTTTGTCACTACTGAAACAAGCTCTTTGAGTAGATACTAACCCTTGAACAACCTAGAACAAGCTCTCTAAATTTAATTCAATGGCAGCCTTAAGAATTAGGAGAATAGATCAATCTAAGCAACAATCATGCAAGCTCGGATTATTTAACTTAGGTTATGTTATTCAAGACAACGACGAAAACTTGTCCATAATCGCTATCATCATCGTCACTCGTTGAATAGAAAAAGGATGATTACGTATCACAATTCCTAATTCTAACAGGTAAATTCTGATTAAACAATTTAGCAGGCCAAAACTAAATCACTCAAACAGGAATCACAAACAATTAAATCAGAATAACATAAACAATTCTAATAAAAACGAGATTGAGAACAACGTTACTGAAGTTAAGTTACACCAATGACATGAAATTAGGCTTCAAAATCCCCTTGAAGGAAGAAGGAAATTAGTGCACATCTTGATCTAGAAAGCAAAAAACTCTAAAAAATAAAACTCTACTGTCCTCTCCCCCCGTTTCACCTAAAAAATTCTAATTAAATGACATGTGTTTTCCTTAATTCTTCCCCAAGAATCATGGAATTTCTTTCCTAGACGTTTCCTAGAAGATAGACTTCCAGATTTGACAAAATCTTATCAGATATGGATTCCGGAATTCGTCTCCAGCTTGCACCAGGATTCTCGCAATGTAAAACATCTTTTCTGGGATCCATTACTTCATGAAAATTGTAGTCCAGGATGTGTAGATGAATCTGGGCTTTTGAATCACCCGTTTTCGATATCTGACGCTCCAGGTAGGCCCATTTGAAGATTCAATACTCAGCTAATGAATCCTTCTACGACTAGGATTCCAGGTCCGGTTTTGCAACAATTACTGAGAACCCAAACGAACTCGGATTCTCACCCATAATACATTCCTGAAAATCTTGATTCATCTACTTTAATTTCTCTGAAGAACACTTTTGCAATAGAGGAATCTAGCTCCTTGAAAAACCTAAAAAACGTAGCACTGGTCAGAATAACGAAAAATCTGGTAAATCTGGAATTTCCAGATCTTTTCTCAATTATTTCCTAAAGTCTATCCAAATATGCCAAACTTACAAAATAAGCTCTAATCAGCTCAACTAGGCATAAAACATAACAAAAAACATAATATGGAAGAAATAAAAATATCTAAATTACACTCTTATCACTTGAAGCCATGAAATCTGAGATGGACTCCATGTACCAGAACCAAGTGTGGTCTTTGGTGGAACCACCTGAAGGGGTAAAACCCATAGGGTGTAAATGGGTCTTCAAGAAGAAGACTGACATGGATGGCAACGTGCATACTTATAAAGCACGGCTGGTTGCCAAAGGTTTCAAACAAATTCATGGCATTGACTATGAAGAAACCTTTTCGCCAGTTGCCATGATTAAATCCATCCGGATGATGCTTGCAATTGCTGCATATCATGACTATGAGATTTGGCAAATGGATGTCAAAACTGCTTTCTTGAACGCCTTGAGGAGGATGTGTACATGACACAACCTGATGGTTTCGTTCTTGATAGTCAAGCCAATAAGGTATGCAAGTTGCAGAGATCCATTTATGGATTCAAGCAAGCTTCAAGGAGCTGGAACATTCATTTTGATGAAGCCGTAAAAGAATTCAGTTTTATCAAGAACAAAGATGAGCCCTGTGTTTACAAGAAAGTGAGTGGGAGCGCAGTAGCATTCCTAGTGTTGTATGTCGATGACATACTTCTGATAGGGAATGAGATACCGAACTTGCGGTCGGTAAAGAACTTGGTTATCCAAGTGCTTCTCTATGAAGGACTTAGGGAAGCCCTACATCCTTGGTATAAAGATCTATCGTGATAGATCACGTAGGTTGGCTTGGCCTAAGTGAAGTACATATATTGACAAAGTACTGAAAAGATTCAGTATGGAAGAATCCAAGAAGGGATTTCTTCCGATGTCACATGGTGTTTATCTCTATAAGGAATTGTGTCCTAAAACACAAGATGAGAGAGATAGGATGAAGAGGATCCCATATGCTTGGCAATTGGATCCATCATGTATGCCATGCTATGTACTCGGATTGATGTCTCATGTGCTTTGAGCACTTGTAGTAGATATCAATCGGATCTAGGTGGCCCGCCACTTTGGATGGTGTCAAGAATATTCTTAAGTACACAAGAGGACTAAGGATATGTTCTTGGTTTATGGAGGGGAAGATGAGCTTACTGTAAAAGGATACAGTGATGCTAGTTTCCAAACGAACAAAGATGATTATCGATCATAATCAGGGTTTGTATTTTGTCTCAATGGGGGTGCAGTGAGTTGGAAAAGCTCCAAGCAAAGCACTGTAGCGGATCTACAATGGAGGCTGAGTATATTGCATTGTCGGATACGGCCAAGGAGGCAGTTTGGATTAAGAAGTTCATTACTGAACTTGGTGTGGTTCCTACAATTATTGATCCTATTGACATCTATTGTGACAATAATGGAGCAATTGCTTAAGCCAGGGAACCACGGTCTCATCAGAAGTCCAGACACATACTCAGACGATTCCATCTCATCAGAGAGATAGTTGAGAGGAAAGACGTGCAAATTAGTAAAGTGCATATTGACGACAATCTTGCGATCCACGAAGCCTGCTCGCGTCGAAGCATGACAGGCACTTGAGATCATTTGGTATTAAATACATAAATGATTGGCTATAGTGCAAGTGAGAGATTGTTAGAGTAGATGCCCTAGAGCCAATCAATTGTTGTAGAATGAACTCTTTGTAATAATGTTCATTAATCAATGAAAGGCATTTTATTCTATATCGTGTAAATCATTATTATTGCGATATGTATTGATATATGTCCTTAGAATGGTAGAACCGTGATGAGGGTATCAAGTTTTTTAAATCTTGATAGTGAGAACCCTATGAGCACATATGGTGGCCATTCTAGAAACGTTCGTAGCCCCGGTGTGTGCAAGTAAGGGCACGATAATACGGTAAGGTTATCATAGTGTTGAACGACTCTCGAAAGGCGGTGGTGGATCTTCACTTGTCAAGGTTGTTTGGTGACAACCTAGTGCAACACATGGGTGTTTGTTGTAGGCGATTACACCACGGCAAGTTCACTGGGATCGACCCACCGAGAGAATTCCATATGGATGGTAACCCCAGTGTCTATGGAACAAATCCTCTAACGAATAGTGGTGTATGTGATCCTTAGACTTGAGATCACCGGAACGCCTTGTGCATCGATTGGTGTAGTTTGACACTAGCCTAACGCAGTTCTTTTCAAAGCTGTCAATACGGTGGTGATTGGCTACATCAAGGAGTGTATCAAGACTATGGTGGATTGACAGAGGATTCATCACTCCAGTGCGGGAGAAGTTATCTCACGGCGCAATTCAGTATATGGCAATGACATTAAAACCGTGGCCACAGTGGGATTGAGTTGTTGCTCTATCCAGTTTATAATACAGGTAATTGGTCAAGAAGCTGAATACCTAATATCGAGAGTAACTGAAGGTTGACATTATTTCTATGCCTTCGTCTCGTCGAGATAACGTATGATTGTAGGATCGAATTGCACGGTAACCATATCGTTGACAGGTAGCTACTTTGCTGAATCTGAATCTATCGGGTGGCCATGATGTCTTGCTAGGGGCCAATCTTGGTCTGTGTATTAGTGAGATGATTAATTCGTGTTAATCGCGATGCTATACACTGCCGATATGATGAGGAGCCTATGGGTCACACACATAGAAGACAATTTAAGATCCAAGAAGAAAGAAGGGTGTTTTAGTCTTTTAAGGCGAAAGGATATTTTGGTAATTTCATAGTGCAATTAAATTTGCTGAGGTCGTAGCCTTTATTTAATTTGTTAGAAAACACATTTAAACATATATATTATCATTATTGTTAAATGTTAATATATATATATATATATATATAAATTGATTTTAATTGAGATAATGATGGAAAAATAAAATATTAAATTGGGAGTATTTGGCAACATGCGGCGTTTGGGTTGGAGCCCAAGCCTATTCCGTATGGGATTAAGGCAAATTGATTAACTATAAAAAGAAAAGTGTGTGTGTTAATTAATTAATTAATTGATTTCTTTTAAAAATTAAAAAAACACATGTTCTCTCAATCACTCCCACGGCAGAAACATTCTTGGCCTAAAATCAATTTCAACTGATTTGCTTTCTTCTTAATCTTAAAGCCAAAGAGGATCTAGTAAATCCCTTTTTGGTTCTTTTGAGATTGTCTTCGTGTAGACTACGCAGGTTCGATCCTACACTTGGATCGGTAGCAAAACATTCATCGACAAATTTGGAGGAGCCTCCAACGTGCGTTGTTTTCTTTAAACTCGATTTATTTTTCTGCAGATTTTTATTTAATATGAATTGTAAAATTATACCCTTGATCTTGGCTCATGTAAATGATCCCTGAATTATATTTTTGTTTCCGTTGCGTATATAAGACCGTTTACTAACACTAGAACTTCATCAAGTTCTACTTTTCTCCCACTAGTACTTCTTAGAAAAAATTCTTTTTCTAGGAAGATCCCAGAACGAGCGACAAAAATTTTGCTCTCTTCTAGGTGGTAGAAATAATATCCTTTGGTCTCCTTAGGATATCCCACAAATATACATTTACAGGATTTTCGGCCTTGCTTGTTCGAAGTCAATTTCTTAACATAAGCTTCGCAACTCCAAATCCTTAGATAAAACAAGCTGGGCTTTCGCCCACTCCATAGCTCATATGGAGTCTTATCTACAGACTTTGACGGCACATGGTTCAAAACGTGAGTCGCAGTTTCTAGGGCATAACCCCAAAACGATGCAGGCAAATCACTAAAACTCATCATGGACCTAACCATATCAAGTAAGGTCTTATTCCTCCTTCCAAACACTCCATTGTGTTGGGGTGTATACGGAGGGGTGAGTTGTGATACTATCCCACATTCCTTCAAGTATTTAGAAAACCCTGAGCTTAAGTAATCAGCTCCTCGATCCGAAAGAGCTTTAATACTTTTGCCCAACATATTCTGTACTTCATTCATGAATTCTTTGAATTTATCAAAGGTTTCAGATTTATGTCTCATAAGGTAGACATAACCATACCTACTGAAATCATCAGTAAATGTGATTGTTAGTAAACGGTCCCATATACACACACTTTTCTGTCGTGGGAGAGAATGAAAAGGGCTGCTGCGTGTTTTTTTTTTTTTTAAAGAGAAATCAAAAATCCATTTCAATTAACACACTTTTTCTTTTATAGTAAATCAAGTTGCCCTATTCCCATATGGAATAGGCTTGGACTCCAATCCAAACACCCCATGTTACCAAACACTCCTAATTTGATATTTTATTTTCCATCATTATCTCAATTAAAATCAATTAATATATATTTAATATATATTAACATTTAACAATAATGATAATATATTTAAATATGTGCGAACACATATTTAAACGTAATTTCACTTATTTAATTTTTCTAACAAATTAAATAAAGGCTACGACCTCAGCAAATTTAATTCATTGTGAAATTACCAAAATATCCTTTCGCCTAAAAAGACGAAAATGCCCTTCTTTCTTCTTGGCTCTTAAATTATCTTTTATGTGTGTGACCCATAGGCTCCTCATCATACTGACAGTGTATAGTATCGCGATTAACATCAATTAATCGTCTCACTAATACACAGACCAAGATTGGCTCCTAGCAAGGCATCATGGCCACCCGATAGGATTCGGATTCGGTAAAAATAGCCTACCACAACGATATGGTTACCGTAATTCGATCATTTCATCATCCGTTATCTCGACGAGACGAAGGCATAAAATAGTGTCAACCTTCTTTACTTTCGATATTATGTATTCGGGCCTAGACCAATGACCCGTATTATAAACTAGATAGAGCAATAACTCAATCCCACTGTGGCCACAGTTTTAATGTCATGGCCATATACTGAATTGTGCCGTGAGATAACTTCTCCCGTACTCGGGAGTGATGAATCCTCTGTCAATCCACCATAGTCTTGATACACTTCTTGATGCAGCCAATCACCACCGTATTGATAGCTCTGAAAAGAATTGCGTTAGGCTAGTGTCAAACTACACCAATCGGTGTATGCTCCGGTGATCTCAAGTCTAAGGATCATATGCACCACCATTCGTTAGAGGATTTGCTCCATAGAAATTGGGGTTACCATCCATATGGAATCCTCTGGTGGGTCACCAGTGAACTTGTTGTGGTGTAATCGTCTACAACAAGCACCCATGTGTTGCACCAGGTTGTCACCAAATAACCTTGACAAGTGAGATCGGGCCATCGCTTTGACAGTGGTCGCTCAACACTATGATAAAGGGCCTTTATCGTATTATTTGTGCCCTTACTTCTAGAATAATATTGGGGCTACGGACGTTCCTTTAGAATGGCCACCATATGTGCTCATAGGGTTCTCACTATCAAGATTTGAAACACTTGATACCCTCGTGCACTCTCTACCATTCTAAGGACATATATCAATACATATTGCAATAATAATGATTTATGCGATATAGAATAAAATGCCTTTTATTGATTAGTGAACATTATTACAAAGAGTCAATTCTACAATAATTGATTGGCTTTAAGGCATTTACTCTAACAATCTCCCATAGCACTATAGCCAATCATTC
Source organism: Pistacia integerrima (assembly GCA_026225825.1). Lineage (NCBI taxonomy): Eukaryota > Viridiplantae > Streptophyta > Magnoliopsida > Sapindales > Anacardiaceae > Pistacia > Pistacia integerrima. Next base: position 22,906,254 of record CM047750.1, read on the forward strand.
ATGTATGTAATACCAAATGATCTCAAGTGCCTTTCATGCTTCTGCTGCGACAAAGGCTTTTTTAGTGGATCTGCGAGATTGGTGTCAGTATGCACTTTACTAATCTGCACGTCTTTCCTCTCAACTATCTCTTTGATTAGATGGAATCGTTTGAGTATGTGTCTGGACTTTTGATGAGACCGTGGTTCCCTGGCTTGATCAATTGCTCCATTGTTTTCACAATAGATGTCTATAGGATCAATAATCGTAGGAACCACACCAAGTTCAGTAATGCATTTCTTAATCCAGATTGCCTCCTTGGCCGCATCTGACAATGCAATATACTCAGCTTCCATTGTAGAATCCGCTATAGTGCTTTGCTTGGAGCTCTTCCAGCTCACTACACTGCAATTGAGACAAAGTACAAACCTTAATTGCGATCGATAATCATCTTTGTCCGTTTGGAAACTAGCATCACTGTATCCTTTTACAATGAGCTTATCTTCCCCTTCATAAACCAAGAACATATCCTTAGTCCTCTTTAGGTACTTAAGAATGTTCTTGACATCCATCCAGTGATGTTCACCTGGATCCGATTGATATCTACTACAAGTGCTCAAAGCACATGAGACATCAATCCGAGTACATAACATGGCATACATGATAGATCCAATTGCTGACGCATATGGGATCTTCTTCATCCTATCTCTCTCATCTTGTGGTTTAGGACACAATTCCTTAGAGAGATAAACACCATGTGACATCGGAAGAAATCCCTTCTTGGATTCTTCCATACTGAATCTCTTTAGTACTTTGTAAATATATGCACTCTGACTTAGGCTAAGCAACCTACGCGATCTATCACGATAGATCTTTATACCAAGGATGTAGGCTGCTTCCCCTAAGTCCTTCATGGAAAGCACTTGATAACCAAGTCTTTACCGATCGCAAGTCCTGGTATATCATTCCCGATCAGAAGTATGTCATCGACATACAATACTAGGAATGCTACTGCGCTCCCACTCACTTTCTTGTAAACACAAGGCTCATCTTCGTTCTTAATAAAACCAAATTCTTTTACGGCTTCATCAAAACAAATGTTCCAAGTCCTCGAAGCTTGCTTGAGTCCATAAATGGATCTCTGCAACTTGCGTACCTTATTACTTGACTACCAAGAACAAAACCATCAGGTTGTGTCATATACACATCCTCCTCAAGGTTTCCATTCAGGAAAGCAGTTTTGACATCCATTTGCCAAATCTTATAGTCATGATATGCAACAATTGCAAGCATAATCCGGATGGATTTAATCATGGCAACCGCGAAAAGGTTTCTTCATAGTCAATGCCATGAATTTGTTTGAAACCTTTGGCAACCAGCCTTGCTTTATAAGTATGCATCTTGCCATCTATGTTAGTCTTCTTCTTGAAGACCCATTTACATCCTATGGGTTTTACCCCTTCAGGTGGTTCCACCAGAGACCACACTTGGTTCTGGTACATGGAGTCCATCTCAGATTTCATGGCTTCAAGCCATTTAACGAAATTTGGATCCGATATAGCGTCCTCGTAGGTTCTGGGTTCATGATCTTGGTAGACTAGTACGTCACCATGTTGAGTCACGAGATAACCATATCTCTCGGGCTCATGGTGTACTCTCCCAGATCTACGTAGCTCCTGTGCTACCTGAGGTGGTTTACTTTGATCCACTGGTTATGGAGTAACCTCCTCTTGATGTTCAACCACTTCCTGTGTCACATAATCCCGTCCTTCGTCTAGTATATCTTATGGTTCTAGAATTTCATCGAGTTCTACTTTTCTTCCACTAGTACTTCTTAGAAAATATTCCTTTTCTAGGAAGACACCAGATCGAGCAACAAAAATTTTGCGCTCTTTTGGGTGGTAGAAATAGTATCCTTTGTTCTCCTTTGGATACCCCACAAATATACATTTATAGGATTTTCGGTCCAGCTTGTTCGAAGTCAATTTTTTAACATAAGCTTCGCAACCCCAAATCCTTAGATAAGACAAGTTGGGCTTTCGCCCACTCCATAACTCATATGGAGTCTTATCTATAGACTATGATGGCACACGGTTCAAAATGTGAGTCGCAGTCTCTAGGGCATAACCCCATAACGATGCAGGTAAATCACTAAAACTCATCATGGACCTAACCGTGTCAAGTAAGGTCCTCTTCCTACTTTCTGACACTCCATTATGTTGGGGTGTATAAGGAAGGGTGAGTTGTGATACTATCCCACATTCCTTCGTGTTATTCAAAACTCCCGAGCTTAAGTATTCACCTCCTCGATCTGACCAAGAGCTTTAATACTTTTGCCCAACATATTCTGTACTTCATTCCTGAATTCCTTGAATTTATCAAAGGCTTCAGATTTATGTCTTATAAGGTAGACATAACCATATCTACTGAAATCATCAGTAAATGTGATGAAGTATGAATATCCACCTCTGGCCTCAACTGTTAGTGGACCACATACATCACTATGGATGATGCCTAACAGCTCAGTAGCCCTCTTTCACCTTATCCTGTGAAAGGAGACTTGGTCATCTTGCCTAATAGGCATGACTCGCATACCTCAAATGACTGAAAGTCAAAAAGGGCCAAAACTCCATCCCTTTGAAGTTTTGCAATGCGGGTCTTATTAACATGACACAATCTATAGTGCAGAGATATGTCTGGTTTTGATCGCTATGTTTAGCTTTCTTGGTTTCAATATTGAGAATATCTTTATTGTTTAAATCAAGAACATATAATCCATTATATAACCTTGCAATTCCAAATAGAATACCATTCAAACTAAAGGACAACAATCCATTAGATATCTCAAAATGACACCCTATATTATTCAAAACGGATACTGAAATAATATTTCTAGAAATAGAAGGTACGTGATAACAGTTATGTAGTTCCAATAACAAGCCCGTAGGCAAAGATAAACAATAAGTCCCTACAGCCAATGCAGCCACATGTGCTCTATTTCTAACTCGTCGGTCCATCTACTCTGCCTTAGTCCCTGCATATCAGTACAAATGTGAGTACCACATCCTATGTCAATGACCCAAGATGTTAAGGGAGAGAAATTAATCTCAATCGTATAAATACTTGAAGTCGTAGCCTTTGACTTCTTCTTGCTTGCAAGGAAAGCCTTCGCAAGAGTTCCTCCAGCAGGGTGTGTTGCCACCAAAAGAAGCCATCACCTCCTTGCCCTTCCCTTCCCTATGCCACTCAATCCGCCCAAGAACAACCTGTCCTTTGGGCTTGGGCTTGGGTTTGGCCTTGGCCTTACCTCCTTGCCCTTGCTTACCCTTTGCTTTACTTTACGCAAGAACCAGAAACAGGCTTGGACTTTTCAAGTCCTTCTCTGATCCTTAGCATGTTCGGGTAAATTCGACCCAGTTTTGGTTTTCCATCGTGTTCATATTGAAATTCATTATGAACGGAGCATAAGAGTCAGGCAAAGATTGCAGAATTAAATCCATTTGTAATTCTGCATCTAAGCCACATCCCAAAGTCTCAAGCCTCTCTATGTGCTCGATCATCTTGAGCACATGAGGACCAACTTGGGCTCCCTCGGTGACGACTCCCAAACAAGGCTTCGACACCTTATACCTCCTATGTCGAGCATTTGTTTCGTAAAGCTCCTTGAGGTGTAGAATGATGTAAGAAGCATCCATATTCTCATGCTGCTTTTGCAGCATAGGTGTCATCGATGCTAAGATCAAGCACTGAATGCTATCGACATCATCAAGGAACTTTTGATAATTATCCTTTACTTCCTGAGTGGCATCAGGATTAGGCTCAGCCATGTATGGCTTTTCAAGGATATACAATTTCTTTTTTGACTTGAGTATAGTCCGAAGATTACTATACCAGTTTTTCTTTTTTGATTATTGGTCGCAGGTTCATAACGCTCATTTTGGTGAAATCACAATTGCAGAAAAGATAAAGTTATTATAAAGTTCATTATTGTTTAATATGGTCTTTTATTAAACGATGTTGCCACTATTTTACTCAAGTCAATAGCCCTCACTATTAACTCGGGAAAGCCCGTTGGCTTTCCTAGTGGACTGAGATCCCATCCTGCCCATTTCAAACCTTCGCTTTGGCAAACAAGCCAAAATGAGTTGATTAGGTAGGCCAACAAACTTAATCCACACCAGTTGATAGCTCCTACTATAAACCTCAAATGTGAAAAAGCCAACAAGCCAATCACACAATCCAATGGCTCTAACCATTTTCCTCAAGTGTGATTCTCAGAATCAGTAGAGTGGACACTGCATGTCACCACGTACAAACAATATGTGTCTTTGCTTCACTATGCCTATGGACGTGTTTATCAACCTTCGCTTTGGCGAACAAGCAAAATGTCATTTTTAAGTCGACCCTCCATCACCATTAAGGAAAACTCCAACGCATTTTAACCTCCCCAGGTAGAAGTGTACCCCTTCGCTTTGGCGAACAAGGTTTCGACGAACAGTGGTTTGATTAAAACCATGGTGATGGAAGGCTTACGTGACTTAATATACTTCAGTTGAGGGGTTTGTTATTTAATGTCTCATCAAATTATTATCTTTGTTAGAATGACATTGTTTGGCATGTTATTGAACATTCAACCTTAGCATGCATTCTAAGCAAAAATTAAACGTGCCGGTACATGGCCCAACTGAAACTGATTTCCTCGAGCCTAGAGGAATCGGTGGGTCACCTAGGAGTCCTGTAATAAACATCTCGAGTCTTCAAGTATGGTTGGCTCGTTCTTTGCGCCGTCTTCAAGTACATTACAAAAACTTTTAAATTTACAAAACGAATAATAATACAAAATTCTTTACATCAATAAATTTAGAAACCTCAATTTACATTCGAGGGGAATTAGATGAGAAGAGAATGTATATTGAGAGAAAGAGAAAGGTAGGACATGCAGACCCTATTTAATAAGTTATACAACCATACATACCCAAAATTATTTTAAAACATTCACCCTTAGGTCTAAGGCTCATGTACCGGGCACCATGCAATATACAAATAAATACAAAGCATACATTTCAAAAACAATCAGTCTTTTAACTTAGTGGGTTAATTACAATTTACCCCCTGATAATTTATAGATCTATGTTTGGTCTAAAAGTTTTGAAACTTTACATTTTAGCCCTTATGCACTCGGAAGTGCGCTCGCTGCGGCGATAAGTTAGAATGCCGCAGCGTGCGTTGGTTATGCTGACGCCTACCGCGGCGATTTGGTACAGCGAATGTCCTAAGGACGATCGCCGCGACGAGCGCTATTTTCGTACAGCGCTGGTCTAGAGGACGATCGCCGCGACGATGCTTTATATCGCTGCAGCGAGTGCTGGTTTCGTCACCAGTGCCAGTTTGGACAACACTCACTACGACGATGGGTTATATCGTCGCGGTGAGCGTACACAGATCTGTAGCTCTGGACCTGTTCATACAGCAACCAAAAACACTCTAAACAGATATTGCAATCAACCAAACATATTGATCTCAACAAAAATCCATCAACCATTATTCCAAACATGCAGATCATCAACAAATTAAAAATTAATCGATTAATAATTTCTTAAAACATGTTTTAAGGCAGATCTTATGCAGATTCAATATGGCAACATATTATCATCAAATACATGTTATCAACCATACACATAAAAACTGTAAAATTTAGTACCCTAGGCTCTGATACCACTATTGGTAAACGGTCCCATATACGCAGCAAAAACAAACAAAAAATAATATAAGGATCGTTTACATGAGCCAAGATCAAGGGTATAATTTTACAATTTATATTAAAGTAAAATCTGAACAAAAGGTTATTCATGAGTTTAGAACCATACGCACGTTTGGAGGCTCCACCACGTTTGTCTTTGAACGTTTTGCTACTGGCCCAAGCGTAGGATCGAACCCACGTAGTCCACACGAAGACAATCACAAAAGAACCAAAGAGGGATTTGCTAGATCCTCTTTGGCTTTAAGATTAAGAAGAAAGGAAATCAAATTGATTTGATTTTAGGCAAAAAGTGTTTCTGCCATGGGAGAGAATGAGAGGGGCTGCTCTGTGTGTGTGTTTTTTTTTTTAAAGAGAAATAAAAAATCCATTTCAATTAACACACACTTTTCTTTTATAGTAAATCAAGTTGCCCTATTCCCATATGGAATAGACTTGGGCTCCAACCCAAACACCCCATGTTACCAAACACTCCCAATTTGATATTTTATTTTCCATCATTATCTCAATTAAAATTAATTAATATATATATAATATATATTAACATTTAACAATAATGATAATATATTTAAATATGTGCGAACACATATTTAAACGTAATTTCACATATTTAATTTTTCTAACAAATTAAATAAAGGCTACGACCTCAGCAAATTTAATTCATTTTGAAATTACCAAAATACCCTTTCGCCTAAAAAGACGAAAATGCCCTTCTTTCTTCTTGGCTCTTAAATTATCTTTTATGTGTGTGACCCATAGGCTCCTCATCATACTGACAGTGTATAGTATCGCGATTAACATCAATTAATCGTCTCACTAATACACAGACCAAGATTGGCTCCTAGCAAGGCATCATGGCCACCCGATAGATTCGGATTCAGTAAAATAGCTACCTGTCAACGATATGGTTACCGTGCAATTCGATCATTTCATCATCCGTTATCTCGACGAGACGAAGGCATAGAAATAGTGTCAACCTTCGGTTACTCTCGATATTATGTATTCGCTTGGACCAATGACCGTATTATAAATCGGATAGAGCAACAACTCAATCCCACGTGGCCACGCTTTAATGTCATTGCCATTTACTGAATTGCGCCGTGAGATAACTTCTTGCGTACCCAGGAGTGATGAATCCTTTGTCAATCCACCATAGTCTTGATACACTTCTTGATGTAGCCAATCACTACCGTATTGATAACTTTGAAAAGAATTGCGTTAGGCTAGTGTCAAACTACACCAATCGGTGCACAAGGCGCTCCGGTGATCTCAAGTCTAAGGATCACATGCACCACCATTCGTTAGAGGATTTGTTCCATAGACACTGGGGTTACCATCCATATGAAATCCTCTGGTGGGTCAGTCTAGTGAACCTGCTGGTGTAATCGCCTCCAGCAAGCACCCATGTGTTGCACCAAGTTGTCATCAAACAACCTTGATAAGTGAGATCAGTCACTGCCTTTCGATAGGGTTGTTCAACACTATGATAGCCTTACCGTATTATTGTGCCCTTACTTCAGAATAATACTAGGGCTACGGACGTTTCTAGAATGGCCACCATATGTGCTCATAGGATTCTCACTATCAAGATTTGAAACACTTGATACCCTCGTCACGGTTCTACCATGCTAAGGTCATATATCAATACATATTGCAATGATAATGATTCACACGATATAGAATAAAATGGCTTTTATTGATTAATGAACATTATTACAAAAAGTCAATTCTACAATAATTGATTGGCTCTAGGGCATCTACTCTAACAGTGATGAAGTATGAATATCCACCTTTGGCCTCAACTGTTAGTGGACCACATTCATCACTATGGATGATGCCTAACAGCTCAGTAGCCCTTTCACCTTGTCTTGTGAAAGGAGACTTGGTCATCTTGCCTAATAGGCATGACTTGCATACCTTAAATGACTGAAAGTCAAAAGGGTCCAAAACTCCATTCCTTTGAAGTTTTGCAATGCGGGTCTTATTAACATGACCCAATCTACCGTGCCAGAGGTATGTTTGGCTTTGATCGCTATGTTTAGCTTTCTTGGTTTCAACATTGAGAATTTATTTATTGTTTAAATCAAGAACATATAATCCATTATATAACCTTGCAATTCCAAATAGAATACCATTCAAACTAAAGGACATCAATCCATTAGATATCTCAAAATGATACCCCATATTATCTAAAGCGGATACTGAAATAATATTTCTAGAAATAGAAGGTACGTGATAACCGTTATGTAGTTCCAACAACAAGCCCGTAGGAAAACATAAACAGTAAGTCCCTACAGCCAATGCAGCCACATGTGCTCCATTTCCAACTCGTAGGTCCACCTCTCCCTTGGTGAGCACTATACTCTGCCTTAGTCCCTACACATTAGTACAAATGTGAGTACCACATCCTGTGTCAATGATCCAAGATGTTGAGGGAGAGAAGTTAATCTCAACCATAAACATACTTGAAGTCGTAGCATCTGACTTCTTCTTGCTTACGAGGAAAGCCTTGTAGTGTTTCCTCTAGTGGCTAGACTTGCCACAAAAGAAGCAGACTACTTTGCCCTTCCCTATGCCACTCTCAGGCCCAAGAGCAACATATCCTTTGGGCTTGGGCTTGGGTTTGGCCTTGGCCTTGCCGTTACCCTTTCCTTTACTGGCAGCAACTAGTAAAATAGGCTTGGACTTCTTCAAGTCCTGCTCTGCAGTCCTTAGCATGTTCAAAAGTTTCGATAGGGTTTTCACCATCGTGTTCATATTGAAATTCATTATGAACGGTGCATAAGAGTTAAGCAAGGATTGCAAAATCAAATCCATTTGTAATTCTGCATCCAACCCAAATCCCAAAGTCTCAAGTCTCTCTATGTGCTTGATCATCTTGAGCACATGAGGACCAACTTGGGCTCCCTCAGTCAGACGACTCCCAAACAGTGCTTTTGACACCTTGTACCTCTCATGTCGAGCATTTCCTTTGAAAAGCTCCTTGAGGTGTAGAATAATGGAAGCAGCGTCCATATTCTCATGCTGCTTTTGTAGCACTAGTGTCATCGATGCTAACATCAAGCATTGAACGCCATCAGCATCATCAATGAACTTTTGATAAGTATCCTTTTTTACTTCTTGAGTGGCATCAGGATCAGGATCAGCCAAGTATGGCTTTTCAAGGATATAAAATTTCTTTTCCGACTTGAGTATAATCCGAAGATTACGATACCAGTCTGAGAAATTGGATCCATCCAACCCTTTCTTTTCTTTCGATTATCGGTCGCAGTTCATAATGCTCATTTTGGTGAATTTACAATTGCAGATAAGATAAAGTCATTATAAAGTTCATTATTATTTAATATGGTCTTTTATTAAATGATGCTCCCACTATTTTACTCAAGTCAATAGCCCTCACTATTAACTCGGAAAGCCCATTGACTTTCCTAGTGGACTGAGATCCCATCCTGCCCATTTCAAACCTTCGCTTTGGCGAACAAACCAAAATGAGTTGATTAGGTAGGTAAACTTAATCCACACCAGTTGATAGCTCCTACTGTCAACCTCAAATGTGAAAAAGCCAACAAGCCAATCACACAATCCAATGGCTCCAACCTTTGTCTTCAAGTGTGATTCTCAGTATCAGTAGAGTGGACACTACATGCCACCACGTACACATAATATGTGTACTTCTCTGCTATGCCTATGACGCGTTTATCAACCTTCGCTTTGGCAAACAAGCAAAACCGTCATTTTAGGTCGACCCATTACCATTAAGGAAAACTCCAATGCATTTTAACCTCCCACTAGTAGAAGTGTACCCTTTGCTTTGGTGAACAAGGTTTCGACGAATAGTGGTTTGATTAAAACCATGGTGATGGAAGGCTTACATGACTTAATATCCTTTAATTAAGGGTTCGTTATTTAATGTCTCACTAGATTATTATCATTGTTAGAATGACATTGTTTGACATGTTATTGAACATTCAACCTTAGCATGCATTCTAAACAAAATATTAAAACATGCCGGTACGTGGCCCAACTAAAAACCTATTTCCTCGAGCCTAGAGGAATCGGTAGGTCACCTTGGGGTCCTGTAATAAAATCTTGAGTCTTCAAGTATGGTCGTCCTTTCCTTGATCTGTCTTCAAGTACATTACAAAAATATCATACTAAATTTTCAATAAAATTAATCTCAAACTTATTTTACATCAACAAATTTAGAAACCTCGATTTACATTCAAGGGGAATAAGATGGGAAGAGAATGTAAATCGAGAAGAGGAGAAAGGCAGGACACGCAGGCCCTATTTAATAAATTACAATCATACATACCCAAAAATTTTAAAACATTCACCATAGGTCTAAGGCTCATGTACTGGGCACCATGCAATATACAAACAAGTACATGACATTCATTCAAAAATAATAAATTTTGAATTGGGTGGGTGAATTATTAATTACCCCCTAACAATCTGTAGATCTACAATTGGTCTAAAAGTTTTGAAACTTTACAATTTGACCCCTATGCACTCGGAAGTGCGCTCGCTGCGGTGATGGGTTAGATCGCCACAGCCTGTGCTGATCAACGTCGCACTCAAGCTCCACGCAATGATGGGTTATACCGCCGCGACGAGTGCTGATTTTTGCAATCAGCATGTACGCCAATAACGCACACCGCGGCGATGGTTTATATCGCTGCGACAAGAGTACATTGATCTGTAGCAACAAAACAGTTCAACTAGCAACCAAAATACCCCAAACGGATTTTGCAATCAATCTAAACTGCTGATTTCAACAAAAATCCATAACCAAACATTCCAAAGTTGCAGATCATCAATAGATTTAAATTAATCAATTTCTTAAAACATGCTTTCATGGCAGATTTTGTGCAGATTCATTAAGGCAACATGCTATCAATCAAATACATGTAATCAACCATTCACAAAACTGTAAAATTTGGTACCCAAGGCTATGATACCACTGTTAGTAAACGATCCAGTAACACAGTGGAAAAACAAAACATTTACGACATGGATCGTTACTTAGAACCAAGATCTAGGTACAAATTTACAGTTTATATATATATTTAATAAGAATCTGCAGATTTTAGTTTAGAGTTTAAGAAATCATACGCACGTTTGGAGGCTCTTCCAAGTTTGTCTCTGAACAGATTTCGCTACCGACCCAAGTGTAGGATCGAACCAACATAGTCCACACGAAGATAACTCTAACGAACTAAAGAGGGATTTTCTAGATCCTCTTTAGTCTTTAAGAACCAAGAAGAAAACTAGTGTATTTGATTTTAGCAAAAAGCAAACTGGCATGGAGAGTGTTTAAAGGGGCTAGAATTTTTCTTTCATTGATTGAATGAATGAATTCATTTATTTCACAAAGTGTGCACTTATGTAGTGCACACTATACCCTATTTCATTATGGAATGGGAGCTTGGGCTCCAACCCAAACACCCCTTGTATCCAAACATCCCCTTTAAGATATTTTTTTAATTTTAATTTATCATTATCTCAGTTAAATTCAATTAATATATATTTACAATATATATTAACATTTAACAATAATGATAATTTATTTAAATATATGCGAACACATATTTAAACGTAATCTCACTTATTTAATTTTAATATCAAATTAAATAAAGGCTACAACCTCAGCAAATATAATTGCACTGTGAAATTACCAAAATACCCTTTCGCCTAAAAAGACGAAAACACCCTTCTTCTTAACTGGTTCTTAAATTATCTTCTATGTGTGTGACTCGTAAGCTCGTCATCATACCGGTAGTGTGCAGTATCGCGATTAACACCAATTAGTCGTCTCACTACACACAAACCAAGATTGACCCCTAGTAAGGCATCATGGCCACCCGATAGATTCGGATTCAGTGAAGCAGCTACTTGTCAACGATATTGTTATCGTACAATCCGATCATTTCATCATCCGTTATCTCAACAAGACCGAGGCATAGAAATAGTGTCAACGTTTGGTTACTCTCGATATATGTATTCAGTTACTAGACCAATGACCTGTATTATAAACTAGATAGAGCAACCACTCAATCCCACTGTAGCCATCGTTTTAGTGTCATTGCCATTTACTGTATTGCGCCATGAGATAATTTCTCCTGTACCTGGGAGTGATGAATCCTATGTCTATCCACTATAGTCTTGATACACTCCTTAATGCAGCTAATTACCACCGTATTGATAGCTCTGAATAGAACTGCATTGGCTAGTGTCAAACTACACTAATCGTTTTCCAAAGCTTGGCCTTTGATTGTTGTTCTCGGGAAGTACTTGATGTTGTGCTGGCTTAGTTCCATTGTCCACTGAATTAATCTCCCTGATGTCTCAGGCTTTTGCATCACTTTCTTGAGTGGAAAGTTTGTAAGCACGTGCATAGTATGTGCCTAGAAGTATGGCCGCAACTTCCTGGTTGCCACAAGGAATGTTAAAGTGAGCTTCTCCATCTCTAGGTACCTCGTCTCAACATCGAGTGATTGCTTGCTCACATATTAAATGGGCCATTGAACTCCCCCTAACTTACGTATCGAGGTTGCGCTGATCGTGACCTGGGAGACTGATAAGTATAACAGAAGGAGTTCACCCAGGACAGGCTTTGATAATAGTGAAGGTTGCCCTAAGTGCCTTTTCAATTCTTGGAATGCTTTCTTGCATTCCTCTATCCACTTGAAACCCATATTACCTTTCAAGGTCTCAAAAAATGACAGGCATCTATTGGTTGCTTGGGAAACAAACTTGCTGAATGTGGCCACTCGCTCGGTTAGACTCCAAACCTGCTTTATCTTTGTCAAGCTCTGCATGTTCAGTAAGGATTGGATTTTATCTGGGTTGGCCTCCACACCTCGCTAATTCACCAAAAATCCTATGAATGTTCTCGAGCTTACTCTGAAAGCACACTTTAAGAGATTTAATCGCATCCGGTATTTTTTAAGGATACCAAACATCTCGCCTAAGTGATCAATATGACTTTCTACGACCTTTGATTTGATGAGCATGTCATCGATGTACACCTTCATGGTTTTTCCAATTTGTTCAACAAACATTTAGTTAACTAAACGCTAGTAGGTCGATCTAGCGTTCTTGAATCTGAATGGCATAACCCTGTAAAATTAAATACCTTGATCAGTAATAAAGGATATGTGTTCTTCATCGGGTTGATACATTGGGATTTAGTGGTATCCCGAGTATGCATCCATGAAGCTAAGCAGTGCATTTCCTGCTATCACATCTACTAGTTAATCAATCCAGGGTAGCAGAAAGATGTCTTTGGGACACGCTTTGTTGAGATTAGTGAAATCGATGCAAGTTTGCCACTTGCCATTCGATTTATTCACTAAAACAAAGTTGGTAAGCCAATATGGATACTTCACTTCTCTTATGAAGTTGATGTTCAGGAGCTTATCAACTTCATCCTTGAGCACTTCTGATCGCTTAGAATCCATCGACCTTCTTTTCTGCCTTATTGGTCAGGCTTCAAGGTCGATGCTTAATTAGTGGCACATCACCTCGAAGCTGATCCCTACCATGTTCGCATGAACCCAAGCAAACACGTCAAGATTCTTTTTTAGGAACCCCACCAATCTGTCTACCAAGTCACTGCCCAAGTTACTCTCGATTTTAAGGATGCTAGTTGGGTCTTCCTCACTGACAAGAACCTCGCGTAGCTCTTCTTTGGCCCTAGTTGTTGGTTCCTCTTTATGGATGCAAGGATCAATTGTATCTTTTAATGGTTTGGGCTTTGGCCCATATTCTGCAATAACCATGGTCTTTGGAAGTTCCCATTTTTTGGGCTAAGTTATCGCCCTGTTGTAACACTCCTTGGAATCTTTTTGAGAGCTCCTGACCACTCCAATTCCATCCGGAGTAGGAACTTTATTGCTTGGTATCGGACCAAGGTGACTGCATTTAGGTCATTCAAAAGTGGTCTTCCCAATATGACATTATAAATGGTCGGGCAGTCGACGAGCAAGAACTCTGCCATTACTGTCATTATTTGGGGCTCTTCCCCAAGAGTCAGAAGTAGGGTCATTGTTCCCTTGGGGACCAGGCTATTGTTAGAGTAAGTGCCCTAGAGCCAATCAATTATTGTAAAATTGACTCTATAATAAATATTTATTTATCAATAAAAGACATATTCTTCTATATCATGTATGTAATGATATATGTCCTTAGGATGGTAGAACCGTGACGAGGATATCAAGTGTTTCAAATCTTGATAGTGAGAACCCTATGATCACATATGGTGGCCATTCTAGAAACGTCTGTAGCCCTAAGTATTATTCTGACTAAGGACATAGATAATATGGTAAGGCTATCAAAGTGTTGAACGACCCTGTCAAAAGGCAGTGACTGATCTCACTTGTCAAGGTTATTTGCTAACAACCTGGTACAACGCATGGGTTCTTGCTAGAGGCAAGTTCACTGGATAGACCCACTAGAGGATTCCATATGGATGGTAACCCTAGTGTCTATGGAATAAATTCTCTAATGGATAGTTGTGCATGTGATCCTTAGACTTAAGATCACTGGTGCGCCTTGTGCACCAATTGGTGTAGTTTGACATTAGGCCAACGTAGTTCTATTCAGAGCTATCAATACGATAGTGATTGGCTACATTGAGAAATGTATCGAGACTATGGTGGATCGACAAAAGATTCATCACTCTTGGGTACGGGAGAAGTTATCTCACTGGGTAATTCAGTAAATGGCAATGACACTAAATCTGTGACCACAGTGGAATGGAGTTGATGCTCAATCCAATTTAATATTCCTGTCATTGGTCCAATAACTAAATACAAACATGTCGAAGATATCTGAGGTTGACACTATTTATGTACCTCAGTCTCGATGAGATAACAGTTGATGAAAGGATTTGATTGCACAGTAACCATATCGTTGACAGGCTATGGTTTTGTTGAATCCGAATCTATTGGGTGGCCATGATGCCTTGCTAGGAGCCAATCTTGATCTGTGTGTAGCGAGACGATTAATTGGTGTTAATCGTGATACTACACACTGCCGATATGATGAGAAGCCTATGGGTCACACACTTAGAAGATAATTTAAGAATCAATTTGTGAGAAGGGTATTTTCATCTTTTAGGATGAAAGGGTATTTTGGTAATCTCACAGTGCAATTAAATTTGCTGAGGTTGTTGCTTGTATTTAATTTTAATATTAAAATTAAATTAGTGAGATTATATTTAAATATATCTCTGTATATGTTTAAATGAATTATTATTATTAATTAAATGTTAATATATTATTATATATATTAATTGATTTTAATTATAATAATAATTAATTAATTAAAATACTGTAAATGGTGTGTTTGGTCGCAAGGTTGAACTAGGGTTGGAGCCCATGGTTATTCTTAAGTGGAATAGGGTTTTAATTGTTGCATTATATAAGTGCAACTTAAAATTAAAACAAATAGAATTATTCATTCGATCAAAACCCTAGCCACCCAAAATGTTCTCTCTCTCTCACGTTTTCTTCTTCAAGTGAAGAAGAAAATTTTTCAATTTTGATTGTTCTTGATTCTTGAAGTAAAACAATTTTCGGTTCTTTGGATTATCTTCGTGTAGACTTCCGTGAGTGCGATCCTACATTGGATCGATTAGCGAAGAATCACGTGAACAGTAGATGGTGAATAGTATATGGTGAACAGTAGCTGGTGAACAGTAACCGATGAACAATGTTCGTGTCCGAAATCAGAGATATTCGAAGGAGTCTCCAAACATACGTAAATATTCTAATCCTTGAATGGATTTATTTTATACAAATTTTGTTTATAAACATGTAAACGGTATAATCTATACTCGGATCTTGGCAAAAAGGTAATTGATTTATCGATTGAATTTTAGTTTTTCGCTGCGTTTGGTAGATCAATTACTTACAGCTACCTCGGTGAATCCATACAATGGTGTTGGGCATTGCTTCAGATCCCGCTCGGTAGACCTCATTTCTCGAAAGGATCCCATTATCTAGAACCCTCAGCTGTTGCCGATCCTCGCCACGATTATGAGCACATCACGCTTATATAAAGGTAGCAGATTGCCTTCTTCTTTCATAAAGCCTATCACTTCACTTTCTTCTCTGGGCTGCTTTGGCAGCCTTGCTTCGCAACTTGTAACTTAGGGAATCGAGTTTGTTCTAGCTTTTTGCACATATTGATCGCGAGCATGTCTAGAGTTTCCTGCAACATTAGGTCCCCCATAGACTATCCTTACCATGATGTCGTCAGTCGACTAGGTTGGTTGGGGTTGATCGTTTTGGTGATTCTGTTTGTCACGAGCTTGGTTTCCCTTCACAAACTCTTTCAGATGACCTCTCTTTATTAGGTCTTCGATTGTATCTTTCAGGGCTCAACAATCATTTCTGTTATGCTTGATGATAATCCGTGGATTATACTGTTTTGATTAGACTTTTTAGTCAGATTTCAGATACTTTTTAGTTCATTTTAACCTGAATTGCTACTTAATTCTTTATATTTATTGTTTCAGGCTAAAATGGATATTTTATGCAAATAATGAGCGAATCTCAGAAGTTGGGAAAGTTCTGAAGCAGAGTGGAGCTCTGTGAAGCTTGTTTACATGAGGAGAGCGTCGAAGATCGAAGATTCAAGCAAAGAAACAAGCGGAGGGCAATTCTATAAATTCAGAATTCCACATGAAGCTTCGCCACGGCGAAGAGAGTTGCGCACGTGGGTTGAGTTCACTTCCTCGCCGCGGCGAGAATCTTTCTTCGCCGCCTCGAAGTCTGCGAATTTAAAAATGCACAGTTTCATTTTACACATTTTTCCTAGGTTTTTGGTTTAGGTATAAAAGAGAAACTTAGTCATTTTTGTAGGAGTTCGTTTTTCTCTTAAAAATAGCAGCTTTTTACATTTTCTTAGATTGTTTTTGGGCGAACTTTGAATTCAAAGGGTGAAGATTCGAGATTAAACCAATGGATTCGTCAATTGGGGAGATTTTCTTGTCTTTTCTTTTATTTCCATTATGTTGAACTTTAGGTTTTTCATTTCTTTTAATTGTATTGTTGATTTAGCCATGAACTAACCTAATTTGGGTTAGGGTTTTGATGTAGTTTGGATTCTAGTGGGTTAGAGAGTTGATGATTATTAATTTCATATGATTTTGCTTTGATTGTGTGATTATTCTGTATTTATTGTTTTTATGTGATGAACGTGATGAGATTGAGAGATAATTCATGTTAAGCTTCTTGGGTAATCACCATTGTAGTATTAAATGCTAGAGATAGATTTAAGAATCAATGAAATCAATCTAGGATTCTTGTGCTTAATGAACTTTGAACTATTAGTCTTCATTTTGTTGGGTGCGGAAGTTTAATAGGAAAGAGTAAGGAAATATAGCCTGAGAAGGTATATTTTATACCTTAGTGAGTTCGATTTACAATCAATGCTTGTGAATATGGAATTAGTATAATCCCTAGTTTTAACCCAAAGAGTCCGAATGAAGTCAAAACCCTACCTGCTTGTTTGAATTGATTTTATCCGTGTTTTAATTCTTGCTTCATAATTAGTTTGAATAGTTATAGATTTTGGTTTAGTTTAGTTTAAATTTCTCCCATAAATCCAAACCATTCGATTGCTCCAACTTGAAAACAGTAGAAAAACTTAGTGCTTAGCAACCAATCCTCGTGGGAACGATACTCACTCATCACTCTATTACTTATGTGATTAGTATACTTACTACATATTGCATGTTGTAATAAACAAGCATCAAGTTTTTGGCGCCGTTGTCGGGGATTGAGTTCTGTGTTAACATTAATATTTTCTTGTGTTAGCTAGATTAGAGTGTTATTTTTACTTAATTTTTAGTTGTTTTATTTTTCTTTGTTTGGTGTGATTTTGCTCTTGCTAGTGTCTGTGCAGTTTATGCGAAGAGCAAGACGTCAGCCAGTGGTTCCTGTTGATCCTGAGATTGAAAGAACCACTCGAAGACTAAACAGAGAAAGAAGAGAAAGAGAAGCTACAATTGAATCAGAAGAAATAGTTGTAGAGATGGCAGAACCAGAAAACAGGACACTAAGGGAATTCTCAATTCCCACGGTTCATGGCAGTGGTTCGACCATTACAAGACCAGCAGTCCAAGCCAATACCTTTGAAATTAAGCCGACAATCATCCAGATGATTCAGCAGTTGGTAAGGTTCAATGGTGATTTGAAGGAAGATCCGAATCAGCATATTGCAAACTTCTTGGAAATTTGTGACACCTTCAAGTCGAACGGAGTGTCAGATGACGCCATTAGGTTGAGGTTATTCCCATTCTCATTGGGGGATAAAGCTAAAGGGTGGTTAATGGTACTACCACCGGGAACTATCACAACATGGAATAATCTAGCATAGAAATTTATGACCAAGTTCTTTCCTCCAGCAAAATCAGCAAAACTGAGAAATGATATCACATCATTTCTACAAGATGAATCCGAGTCATTGTATGAGGCTTGGGAAAGGTACAAGGAATTGATAAGGAAATGTCCACACCATGGGTTGCCAGTTTGGCTTCAAGTCCAAACATTCTACAATGGACTGATGGGTAATGTGCAAACCATGATGGATGCGGCATTGGGAGAAGCGTTGCAGAATAAGACACCAGAGAAGGCTTATGAGTTGCTTGAGGTTTTGGCAAGCAACAACTATCAAAGACCAAATGAGAGAGCGATATCAAGAAAATCTACGGGTCTTCATGAAGTTGATGCCTTCACGGCCATCTCAGCCCAACTCACGGCACTTCAGAAACAGTTGGGAAGTATGCAGGTAAATTCTATTCAAGCACCTTAACTAACTTGTGATTTTTGTGCAGGTAACCATGTGAGCAGCGAGTGTCAAGTGGGGAACACATTTGCTTCGTCATCTTTATCATTGGAGCAAGTGAACTACTTGGCAGGGAACCAGAGGCAACCAAACAATCCATACTCCAACACATACAATCCAGGGTGGAGAAATCATCCAAATCTGGCTTAGGGCAATCAGAACCAGCAAAATAATCAATGGAACCAAAGGACATTGCCAAACAACCAACCAGGGGTGAATAATCAACCAAGAGACCAAAGAGTGTCAAAGTTGGAGGACATGTTAGGGAAATTCATGCAGGAGACCGCAAGTTTTATGAATAAGACGAGGACAAATTTCAGAAATCAAGGGGCGTCCATTCGGAATCTTGAGGTACAGATGGGCCAATTGGCTGAGAAGCTAAATGAGCGACCACAGGATGCCCTTCCAAGCAACACGGTGACTAACCCACGTGAGCAAGTTAATGCAATTACGTTGAGAAGTGGGACAGTTTTAGAGGAGGTTGAAAAATCAAGGAATGAGGAAAGTCCATCAAAGAAAAATGAAGAATCCGATGGGGAAGTTAATGAAGAAATCACTGTGAAGAGAAACCACCAAGCCTTAGGAAAGATGAACAGAAGCAGGAAGAGAGGAAAAAGAAAAGGAAGGAGAAATTGCCATTCCCCGAGATACCACCAGAGTTGGCACATCACACACCACCTGTGCCTTTTCCTCAAAGACTTAGAAAAGAAAATCAGGATAAGCAGTTTATTAAATTTCTTGATGTTTTTAAGAAACTGCATATTAACATTCCTTTTGCAGATGCATTGCAACAGATGCTGAGTTACGCGAAATTTCTCAAAGATATCTTATCGAACAAGAGGAAGTTAGAAATAAGGAAACGGTGATGCTCACGGAGGAATGCAGTGCCATCTTACAAAAGAAGCTACCCCTGAAACTCAAAGATCCAAGGAGTTTTACTATTCCTTGCACTATAGGAGATATTACCTTTGATCGAGTTTTGTTGATCTAGGTGCCAGCATTAACCTTATGCCTTTTTCTGTTGTCAGGAAACTAGGAATTGGTGAAGTGAAGCCAAAAACCATATGCTTACAACTTGCGGATAGATCCATAAAGCATCCGAGGGGCATCGTAGAGGATGTGTTGGTTAAGGTGGAAAAGTTTATTTTTCCTACAGATTTCTTTGTGTTGGATATGGAAAAAGACAAAAAGATTCCTCTTATCCTAGGATGACCATTTTTGGCTACCGGAAGAGCTTTAATCGACGTTCAAGAAGGGAAGTTAATCATGAGGATACAAGATGAAGAAATAACATTTGATGTTCTTGAGTCGATGAAAGTTCTACCTAAGCAAGAGTCTTGTTTGAAAATCGATGTGGTGGATCACTCAAGAATTGAAACCTTCCACTGAATAGTCCTAAGGTGGAAATTAAGAGCTGCATTGTCAAACCGAGCCAGTTAGAGAGTGAAGACCATAACGGAAGGGGTGGCACAACATTCTGAGACGAGCCACAGTTGAGTTTGGGTTCGCACAAGGAACAGGTCTCTCAGATCAAAAAGGGTAAAGGAAAGCCAAGAAAACGGAAAGCGGTAGGTGAGAAGAGTCGAGCCACCAAAGTTATGACCAAGGGATGGAAATGGGTGGCCAAGCTCTCAACAAAGACCCTATGTAGAAAAGATCATCAACAAATGAAGCTCCAGTACAAGGGAAATTTTCGGGATGTGATGTACTTGGATAGTCCGGGCTGATGTGAAGAATTGAGAGAGTCGAGCTTTCGACTATAAACAAGCGCTCCTTGGGAGGCAACCCAAGTGTTTTTATTTATTTTTCTTTATTGATTGGTTTGTAGTTGCTTAGTTTTTTTTATTTTGTGTTTGAATTTTAATTGATGTGTTTTTGGTTGTGTTTAAGGTGAAATCGGAAATCAAGGAAAAAAAAACTAAAATTTCCAGTTTTCGCCGCGGCGAAGCAATTTTTGACAATTTAGAAGGCGAAGAGTTCCAGACTTCGCCACAGCGAATCTTATTCTTCGCCGCGACGCTATCCTCTCGGTAAGTTTTCGCCATGGCAAACGAATTTGGTGAAATTTGATTAAGGGAACTTCGCCGCGGCGAATGTAGTTTTTCGCCGCAGCGTTGTGCTCGCAGTAATTTTTACTACATTCGCCGCGGCAAAGGAAATCAAGGTTTTTGAACGAAGAACTTCACCACGGCGAAGCTTGTTCTTTGCCGTGGCGACGAATGTTTTATATAAATACCCATTTTCGTTTTTCACTTTTCACGCGACTGTTCAAACTCATTTCAGAGAACAATTTTCAAAGTTCAATCCAGAGCCTCCCCAACGATTTCCAAACAAAATTTCTCACTCCTTAACCTTCCTAAACGCCAACCCAACGCATTTCAACACCAATTTTTGCGAAAAGTTCACGAATTTTTTGAGTTCAACGAATTTGGGGTTTTTGCATTGTAGGCTGATTTTGGCTCAATTGGTGACAAATACTCCTTAGTTTGGGTAAGATTTCACATTCTCTAAGCCTGTTTCGCAAAAATTTCGAGTTTTAATTTGTGGATTGGTTATGGATTTGAGATTTTTTGGTGATTGTGCCTTTGATTTTGTTTGAGGAACGATTGTGTGTGTGTTGTGTGATATTGAGGAGTGTGGGCTTTCAATTTTGAAGTGTTTGGGTGATTGTGGAAAAATTGTAGTTTGGGGGTTGAAGTGCAACTTTTTGGAAGTGTTGTCAATTTTCTTTTTCAGGTTTGAATTGGTTGGCGTAGGACACTCAGGTTTGAATTTTTGAGTGCATTGTTGAGTTGAAATATAGTTTTAGAGAAAATGCCGCTCAAAGTCAAGGTACCATCCAAGGGCAAAGGGAAAGGAAAGAAAGTTGACGATTGGTTTGTAAGTGACAAAGCTTAGCAAAACTATGAGGCAGCAACAAAAAGGAAAGACAAGGGCTTTATCCCTAAGCATGGACTGACTGCAACCGAAGCAGATAAGTGGAGTCAAGGGAGAAAGTGGAAGGATTTTATGGATCAACCCAAACATGCGGCTGTGGAACCACTACTGAGGGAGTTTTATGCCAATCTCCCTGAATGTGATGAGGGGGTTGTCTTTGTGAGGGTTATTGATGTGTTTTTCACAGCAAAGGTCATCAATGATTTCTATGGCATACCTCAGATTGACAAGGATGAATATAAGGAGTTTAGGAGGACACAGAAAAATGATGAGATGATTCTTAGAACCATAGCAAAACCGGATGCCTCTTAGGATATTTCAAAGAAGGGCAAGAAAACCATTAAGGGTACTAGTTTAACACCAGTGGCTCGGCTGTGGCAGTATTTTGTTTCAGCTAGTATGATGCCAAAGATGCACTACAATACAGTGACGTATGATAAGGCAATCTTGTTATATTCTATTGCCACAGGAAAGAGAATGGTCGTGGGGAACATCATCCTGACGAGTATTCAACTTGCAGCCAAACCAAGGCGAGGCGGTTTTTCGTTCCTACAACTCATTAGAAAGTTGTGCACTAAAGCAAAAATCGAGGTACAGGCTGATGAGCCACTGATCCATGCGGCCCTAGTTCTCAACACAGCCTACTTCCGCAAACATCTTACGCATCAACTAGAAGCAGGGCCCAGATCAGGCACAAAGAGAAAGAGAACCACAGAAGCGGCCACTGCATCCGGTTTAATAGTCCCAATGAGAGAAATGATGGAGAAAATGATGGATCTGATGAAAAGAATGGGTCGACGTCAGGATTGGCTGGCAGAGCATGCCAGGAAGACACATGAGCTGCAAATTTGCTGCTGCGACAACGTCGGGATTAATACTTCAGAACATCAGTGGGCTGAATGGGACTCAGATGAGTGGATGGGCTCAGAAACAGAAGAAGATGACGTTGAGGAAGATGAGGAAGCCGAAGAATGAGCACCTGAACACCTGCTTTAGTTTCATTATTTTTATTTGTTTTAGTTGTTTCTGTTTTTCTTTTATTTCGAACATTGAACTCAATTGCTAATTTTGTTTGGGATTGTGTTAGTTGTTTTAGTTGTTTCAATTTTTGTTTTAAATTCTAGTTGATGTAAAGACGAGATTAGGGTTGTAATACTTTCATATTAGTCAGTGGATTTTTCTAACATAGTGGACACCACAGTTTTCATTGTTTTTACAGAAGTTGAATGATGAAAAAGCTGAGGACTGGGTGTGCACAATGTTGAGCGGAACTTCAATGTCACGGATTAATCAGGGAACTATCTCGCACCTTTTTCAATTTTGTTTTCTATTCCTAATTTATGCATAATGTGACATTGGGGACAATGTCGTCTTTAGTTTGGGGGTACGGGAAAAATTTGTGAAAAAATTTTGATTTTGTTTTAGTTAAGTTTGGTGTTTTTATTATGATTGCCAATGATGAATTGCGTAAGTCCAGGATGAGACTAGGATTGTTGGGATTGTACTGTTGAAAAATGTTAAGCATTGCTTCAAGTTTTTGTTTATTGGCTGGATTTTGATTAAGGTTTGTTGAGTGGTTCAACCACCATTTCCATTTATTTTGACATGCTTAGATTCATTTCATGTGATTAGGTAAAGTTTGAAAATGTTGGTGGACTCTAGAACCTAGTAGAGAAGTGCTTGAGGCGAAATTCTAGGATTAGACATTGTTGAGGAAATGATTTAGGCATTTTTCGGAACGTTTGAGCCTTTCTAGCCAACCTATGAATGAAATTGTCCCTAGTCACCCATTTGAACCTTATGAATTATCATTGCTTTATTTTTCTTTGCAAACCAAAAATTTCCCAATCCAACTACCCTAAACACATAATCGTACCCTTAGGAGAATTTTGGCCCTAATGCAAACAAAAAGAAAGTGACGAGTGGTACGAGTCATTAAAAGAACAGTTTAGGGGTTATGAGAAGGGCGATACGAATAAGAGAGGTAATTAATCTCAATTCGTTTATTAATTTCAAAAAAAAAAAAAAAAAAAACCTATGGAATCTACAATATTTCTGTTCATCCCTTCTGTTTTGTGTCCCTCTCATTTTTTTGGTGGAGGCAATCTTCTAGCCTCATAAGAGACCTCATAAATGTGAGCTACATCCTCCACCAAAGGAGTATGCTTCGCATACTAAGGAAAAGATTGTCTCTCCCGATGATAATCTATTTATTACCTTTTCTGGAACCAATTTTGATCCTTGTCACCACGATCTTGGCCTTTCTTTTTATTTGTTGAGCGGCCTTGCTGTTGGTCAGAGGCTCTTCTTGAGGAGCTACCAGTTAAGGCTCCCAATTAACTCTCAACTTGTTGATGTTTGGCCACCATTTGGTAAAATTTGGTCAAACTCACATGGTCTTCGTTTTGGAGCTCTTTCCATAACTCTGTTTGCATCTTTATTTTGGTGATCAATAAGGTCCGTATTGATTCCTCTGGTGCATCCGTAACTTTAGACTATTCGTTTTGGAACCTCGTTAAATATGAAGTTAGAGATTCATCTTTTTTTTACGAATATTGCTCAAGTAACTGAGTGGCATGGTGAACTGTCTCCTTACTTGGAATTGCTAGAGATACAATGAGGAGAACTGCGGCCATGATTGGATTGAATTTGCCTTCAGTCTCTTGAACCACCTTTTGGCATCTCTTACTAAAGTTACTGCAAAACAGTGACACTTCACCAAGTTAGAGACCTGATGCAATTCCATCAAGTCGTTGAAAGTGTCTAGGCGGTCTCTAGGATCTCTTTTCCAATCGAACTTGTTTTTTGGTGCCCTAAATTCCTGGGGAAGTGGTGTCTGATGAACCTTCTCTGAGAATAGAGAACTTACTATATCTTTCGTCGATTTATTCTGGTAGGCTCTCAGAACATCGAGCATTCTTTGCACCTGATCTAACTTTGCATTGTGAGGAGGGTTTTGCTCGCGAGTTCTGTTTAGTCTTACCTCAAGCAGATGAGTTCTGAGACCAGTTGCTTGTGAGCCTATTTTCTCTTTCACACTTGTGCGCAGAGTGGAATCATGATGGCTAGGATAGTATGTGCTGTCATGCTCCTTAGCCTGCTACTTGCGACATTGGTTAAAACCAGAATGTCGATTATTGCCTAATTGGCGCACATGGCTGAACTCGCTCGCTTGTGAGGTTTGAGCTTGCCTTTGGCTTGGGTTAAAACTGGTACACTGGCGCTAGGCATTTCATCGCTTAGAATGAGAATTCCCCTGGCGACCATTATTATCGTTCTCTCCTATGGGCTGCTTACCTGGTCGCCTCCCGAGATTAACTTATTCTTAGGCTTCATGCATGTGGGCAGAATGTGACGGTCGCTCCTTGCTATTGATGAACCAGATTGGTCACCAACTGACATATTTTGCCTGCTAAGGGTGGGCTTTGTGAAATGTGGTTGGTCGAGATTTAGGTTGGTATGCTTCTTTTTCTTCAGTTCTACCACATTTTGTTATACTACTTGTACAACCAGCGACATTATATGTCCATCAGTTGACCATTTTCTGGGTTGGAGGTCTTTGCCCCCAACTGATTGGCGACCTACTGTGTGGGTAGCACTGGTGGCAGATGGCCATGAGCGGCGGTCTGACTCAATTTCTGGTGGGTGACGTCCACGTTATCGTGGTTTTTAGTGGTTTCCTTGGATCTCATAGGAGCCATAGAGAATTTTAGGTGAATGGTTGTCACTGAATTTGTCTTTTCTTGCTAGGAATATGAGAGCTTGTCAGGGCCCCTCCTTCTAGCGCCAAAATGTTGATATGAAGATTCGCACCAACCAGAGAGATCCGATTGACATTGGTGGAATTAGAATAGGTGTATGCGTGAGTAAATGAAAATCAGGAATGAATGGTAAAATGCAGTAAATATAAACACAAGAGCAATTTTAAAGTGGTTCGACAAGTTAGAACTTAAACCTATGTCCACTTCTTTTTATTGCTTTTGAGAGCTTACAAGAAAATGTATATTTCCTAGAAATATTTGCTACCCCTTTCTCATAGTTAGGGGGTATTTATACAAGATTTTAGCAAAGGAAAGAGAGATAAATTTGGCATTGCGATCAGACTTGTTATGCAATCTCGTGATTTCAGTGATTGAGTACTAAAATCACACACAACATTATATGTGTGTGTGTGTGTGTGTGTGTGTGTGAATAAATGCTAAAATCACCCACAACATTATATTCATGCCTTTAGATAATTGTTTATTTTATATGGTCTGAATGAATTAATATTTGTTTATGTGATAGATGAATATTAGATTAGAGGGTTGATCATGGTGACATTTGGTTTTCAAAAATATTCAAAAGGGTTTTGTAATGTTCTTTTATTAAATGTCATGTAATAATTAAATTTTATTTGTTTATTTATTTAAATTGGGCCTAGGTGATTGAGATCCAATTTGTAATTGAATCGGTTGCATGGAAACCCAAAGAGCATCTGGATGGCGATTTGATCAAAGAATATAGAATTAGGGTAAATAGTTTGCCTTTAGGATGTATTTTCGAAAATCCTATGGTCAACCTACATGCTTTAATTTGTGCTTATATGTGATATGTATGGAATGTATATTAAACATGGCATGTTAAAATTAACTAAAGTCAAACTTAAATCCCCCTAATTAAAATTATAAAATCCAAGTCTCCCATTATGAGATAACTAAATTCTTTAACACAAATTTTAATATCCCAAGATTTCTATTATGTGAGGGATATGATCTTTATGTCATAGAATTAAGTTGATCTTTCTTTTTGGATGGATATTTTTATCTTGACCAATATTTCTATTATGTAAGGACATGATGAAAATGTCATATTAAAAAAGCATAATGGTTTAGATTTAACTAGCCTAGGGTACCAAGATTTCTATTACGTGAGGTATCCGAAGCTAGGACAAGGAATATGAATCAAATATTATATAATGATATAAAAGGAAAATAGGTTCCTACTTATTAAACTTAATTGACCAAGATTTCTATTATGTGAGATTAATTGAATTTAATAAGAAATTGATTCCCCACTAAGACATTTAATCCAACGAAAACTTTTGAATCCTACCTAAGGGAGTGTAGAACTCGAATAAAATTGTGGGAGTTAATTTTATTATGCAATAAAAGGGTTTAAAAAATTACAAGACGCTAATAACCAATTATTTTTTTCCTTTGCAGTTTCATCTTAAAATTGTGATAACTAATCAAAAATGACCAAGAACGTTCTCCTAAGGATAATGGACAATAACATATTAACAAGACCCAACTTCAAGGATTGGTAAAGAAATCTCAAAATCGTTCTGGATTTCGAAAGGATAGTTTATGTCCTAGAAGCACCTCTTCCACTCAATAATGGACCCGATGCTCCACAAGTTGAGTAGGATGCTTTTGAAAAAAGGAAAGAGGATAGTAAGAGGGCTAGAAACTGGATATGTATGGGGCGGTCCACCTTAAAGTGAATTTGATTCTACAATCCATTCCTCCAAGTTAAAAAGCGTTATAACTAACTACAATCTGAATAGGATTGATTGAACTCTCTTTGAGTTGCTAAATGAGCTTCAAGAATTCCATAAGCAGAATATGAAAGGGAAAGGACATGAGACTGTCTTTGCTGCCTCCACCATCAGGACCAATAAAAAGCCCAAAAAGCAATAGAAGAAAGGTCTAAAAGTTGGACCCAAGAATAGAAACTTCAAGAAAGGAGCGACAAAAACTGAGAAGGCCAAGGCAAAGGAAAATGTTTGCATTGTGGGGTGGATGGACATTAGAAAAGGAATTGTCCTCAGTACTTGGACAGTTTGAAGAAGGCTAAAGTAGGTATGAACCAATGTCTTATGATTGAATTTGAATTGAGTATTAATTCAAATAATCATTCCTAGATACTAGATTCAGCAACAACATCTCATGTTTGTATGTCTTTACAGGTACTTCATAATAGTTTTAGGGTGACAAAGGGCAAGATCATTTTGAGAATGGCAAATGGGGCACGAGTTGCAGCTAAGGCCATGGGGACTTTCCTAATAAGACTACCTTCAGGAAATATTTTGAATTTATATAAAGTGTTATATTTTTATAAAGCTAGTAGGAACATCATTTCTGTATCTACTTTATGTAAATCTGGTTATGTAATATAGTTCATCAGAAATGAATGTTCAATAAATTTTGGAAATATATTAGTTGGAAAAGCTGTAAATACAAATGGTTTGTATGTATTAGAACAAAATGATTATGCTTCAATCAATACCATTTCAGATAAAAAGAACTCGATCTAAGACAAATCCCTATAGTTCTATGGCATCATAGATTAGGTCATATAAGAGAAAGAAGATTGGCCCAACTTGGAGAAAGTGGGATTCTACACTCATTGGGTTATGAATCCTATCCAACCTGTGAATCATGTCTCCAAGGTAAGATGACCCTGTTTGTCTTTAAGAATAAAGGAGAGTGAGCTAAAGAACTACTAGGACTTGTACATAAAGATGTATGTTGTAACGCCCCACTTGAGGTACGTAGCTAAGTTATGGTGTATTGCTTGAATGTTTATTGTTTTGCTTTTGTTTGGGTTGATATATTGTTAATATTGGTTGGTTGGCCCTTAGTTGAATTTTTGTTAAAGTTATTTTGAGAGAAATGTGAAGAAAATCCCTTAAACTTTCATTAGGGGTAAAATGGTCTTTTCACTCAAAATTAGTTGAAATTGTGGGGAGTGAAAAGATATAGAATTTCATATAGAATGCATTAAAAATGAGGGCATTATGGTCATTGACTAAGGGACATAGATAAAATTTCTAAGAAAGAATAAGGGCATAATGGGAAAGTGTGGTTATAAACTAAAGTGTTAAGGGTTTGAAACCCTTATTTTCTTCATTCCACCGCCACACACCTCCCCCATTTTCTCTCAAATTATCATCCAATCCTCCAAGGATTTTGAGGGCTTTTAAGTGGTTTTTCATAGGGTTTTGATTCTAGGTATTAAAAGATAAGGATTCATGCTCTTTATCTATTATTTATTTATGTAAAGGTTGAGTTCTTATGAAGTTTATGCTTAGGGTTAAGAGAAGATTGGAATCCAACAAGAGTAGAGAGTTTAGGAGAGACTACTCAAGCACAAGGTAAGTAAATTCCACTCAAAATCCAACTCAAGCTAAAATTTAAGAATTCAAGTGAGTAGAGATTTCTTTTAAATATGCATATGTTGTGATTATTGAGAAATTGAGATGAGATGTATGATGAATTATGCTTATTGTTGGATATATTTGAATATGAGAAGTATATGTGATGATTTGATGATGGGTTGAAATTGGAAGAATTGGAGAAAATTTTTGGGAGTGTGTTTGCCATGTAGGTATGTGATGCTACAAGAGAGTTTTTCTCTCATTTTGGATGGTTTGAGAAATAAATAGAATGATAATTGAATTAGGGTTTGTTTATGCACAACTAATGTTTGATGAAATGCCTAAGTGAAAACATGTTACCAAACTACCCTATCACAGCTGTGACTTTCTAGGTGATTTTTGGGCATCTTACGGATTGAACTGGGTTTAGACAAAAACATAAAAGTTGTAGCCCTGTCTCTAAGATTTAAAAAGAGACCAAAATCGTATCAATCCGATGTGTATAACTCAAGTTATGTCCTCTTGAGTGTGACCTATGCAGAATGACTATCTTGATGCAATATTGCATTTGTGCATTTCATAAGGGCATTAAGTAAGAAACTTTAAGCATGAACCATCCTTATGCATTAATTGTGCATTAAGAAGTAGTTTGAGAAAGAGTAGAGAACTTTGTGAATGAGTACTCTAAAAGTAAAGAGAATGAGAAAAATCTAAGAATGGGTTGGTTCTTTGTGAACTCCACCTGGAAGATATGAAGAATGGGTTGGTGCTTTGTGAACTCCACCCGAAAGTCATGAAGAGTGGGTTGGTGCTTTGTGAACTCCACCCGACCGTGCCTCCGATAAGATGAGGCCGTGACATTCAGGTGAGAAAGAATGAGAAAATATGAGAAAGAAGAGAGGAACAGAATGAGTAGAAGTCACGAAGAGTGGGTGGGTGCTTTGTGATCTCCACTCAGCCGTGCCTCTGGTAAGATGAGGCCTTGACATACAACAGAAAGTTAATAGAAAAGAGAGATGTGTGAAAGAGAAACAGAAAAAGAAAATAAATGAGATGAAAAGAGTGTAAGGAAAGAATTAAGAGAATGAGTTACGGGGATAGACGAGTAGAGGATTTACTTACTGAGCATTATTTTGTGCTCACCCCGTTGCTTATCTTTGTGTTTGCAGGATCTAGGTGAGGACGCGGTCGGATGGGCGTCAGCAAGCGAGGAGCAATAGCTACACTCTCCACTGTTTTTGATAACTTTTACAAATGATACCTTACTTTGTATAAAGAATGATTATATGTATTAAAAGAAAATTTCGGGCCCATTTACTTTTGCTAATATAAATGCATTTTACTTTATGTATTTCTATGAGTAACCTAGTATGAAGCAGTTATTACATATGTGGAGGTGAATACTTAAGTATAGAGTTTCAAGAGATCTTGAAACAAAATGGGATCATCTCACAATTAACTCCTCGATATACAACCCAGCTTAATGGAGTGTCTGAAAGGAGAAATCATACCCCATTGGATATGGTGCAATCGATGGTAAGTTTTACAGACTTGCCACTGTCTCTGTGGGGATATGCTCTCCAGACCGTTGTGCACATCCTTAATATGGTCCTGCCCAAAACTGTTCAAAAAACCTCGTATGAAATATGGTATGGAAAATGTCCAAGTCTGAACTAGATGAGGATTTGGGGTTGTCTAGCTTATTTTAAATTAGTTAAATCTGATAAGCTAGAGGCTAAAACTGAGAAGGGTCGGTTCATTGGATATCCTAAAGATAGTTTAGGATATTAATTTTACTTCCAAATTAATTAGAGAATTTCAATCAGTAGAAATGCACACTTTCTTAAGAATGAGTTCTTAGAGGAAGATGGTGTTGAAAGAAATGTTAAACTCAAGGAAGAGTCCATAATGCCACGAACGGAAATTACTGAAGTTGGAACGTCCACTCAAGGAACCTTAGTATCAAATACTAAAGATCCAGTATGAAAGTCTTCTAAGATATTGAAACCTCCGGAAAGATATGGATTCTTCCATGAGCAAGATTTTGAATCCTACTTAGTGGGAGTAGATGTTCATGATGATGATCTTAGAAGCTATGAGAAAGCTATACTGGATAAAGATTTAGGAAAATGGTTAGAAGCAATGAATTCTAAAATAGAAACAATGCATGCCAATAAAGTTTGGTCACTCGTAGATCGACCAGAAGGAATAGTTCCTATAGGCTGTAAATGGGTCAACAAGAGAAAGGTTGGTAGGGATGGAAAGGTAGAGACCTTCAAAGCTCACTTGGTAGCGAAAGGTTATATTTAGAAACAAGGTTTGGATTATGAGGAAACCTTTTCGACTGTAGCTATGATTAAATCCATCCGCATAATGGTAGCCATTGCAACATACCACGATTATGAAATTTGGCAGATGGATGTCAAAACAACCTTCCTTAATGGATTCATTAAGGAAAATATTTACATGGAACAACCAATAGGTTTTGTATTCACTATTGATAGGAATAAGGTATGCAAATTACATCGATCCATTTATGGGTTAAAGCAAGCTTCCAGAAGCTAGAAAATCTGATTTGATGACACAATCAAATTGATTGGTTTTGTTAAGAATCCAAATGAGGCTTGTGTATACAAATGGGTTAAAGATGATGCCATCACGTTTCTCATATTATATGTAGATGTCATACTTTTATGATGATAGAGTTTAAAATATGGTTATCCTCTCAATGAAAGACTTAGGAGAAGCGACTTATGTGCATGGAATTCGTAACTATAGAAATAAAATGAAAAGGGTGACTGGATTATCCCAAAAATTGTACATAGAGAACATACTGAAAAGATTCAGTGTGGAGAACTCTAAAAGAGGTCTCTTGCCCTTCACTCACGGTCTTCATCTTTCCAAAAAGGTGGGTCCAATTACCGATGAAGAATGATAACAGATGCGTAATGTACCTTATGCTTTAGTCGTAGGCAACTTAATATATGCAATGCTATGTACAAGACCTGATATACACTACAACAATATACACATATAGCTACGAAAATTGCCTATAAAAAGGAAAACTGTAGCAAATACATATTTACAGCTATAAAAGTCAATATTTATAGCTAATTGAAATAATTTTAGTGATAAGATTTTCTTCCTCGAAGCTAATATTCATGTCTTGCTTTAACTTATTAAAATCATGGCAATAGCTATTCATTTAGCTATATTGTATTAGCTATGCTAAAACATTGTAGCTAATTAATGTATTTAGCTATAAACATTTCATTTACATGGCATATAGTATCATTATTAGCTACGAGTTTAACTATATAGCTATTATTTGTGCATTAGCTATAAAATATTGAAATTTGTAGCTAATTAATGTATTTAGCTATAAACGTTTTATGTACATGGCATATAGTATCATTATTAGCTACGAGTTTAACTATATAGATATTATTTGTGCATTAGCTATAAAATATTGAAATTTGTAGCTAATTAAGGTATCTAGCTATACAAATTTTATTTTCATGGTTGTAACAACATTTTAGTATCATTATTAGCTACTAGTTTCAATATATAGCTACTATGTGTGTATTAGCTATAAATTATTTGAATTTATAGCAAATAAAGAATGTGAAAATTAATTTGCTACAATCCTTATAGATGCAGCTATAGATATTCTAATTTATCCCATGAGTAATTATATTTTTATTACTTATGAATTAAATAGTTATAGTCAAACATAGTGTTCATCACACCGCTAAGGTCAATAGTAAATGGAACCTTAAACCAATAACTAGCTTAAAAGAACTCTTTAGCAAGCTAAGAGTGTGGGCTTTTGTAAAATAAAATTGTATTTTAATGGACCTCTGAGGTTTTTGTCTTTTCTATGATGATTTAAAACTATCACTTTATAAAATATAGGTGATTTTAGGTATGAGATATGAGATATTATAAAAATTGGTAATGTTACATATTTTTATATATGGACTTGTATGTATGTTTTAGATGATGATGATGATAGCGTTAATAAAACTATTTAAATTATTTATGCGTTTGATAAAAAGAATGTTTCGTTGTATGGAAGATCAGTTTTATACAAAACTTGGTGCTTATATCAAAATAACCAAAACCACCATTAGTATATTTATCAAAACCTATCTCACTGCACAAAGTATTAATATGCAAAGCAAAATTAATTGAATTGTATAACCATAAAACTTTATAAAACTGAAAGCATAATTTGTAAAATAAAGGGATTGAACTCAAGTCGTACAATCATTTAAAAATAAAAACTGTATCAAAACTCTCGAAGCTTTGAAACAAATATCATATGAAAGATTAAAAAAATATAACAAACAATCTAATAATCTATATGAGCAAATCTTCATCATCAATGTCTTCAACATCTCTCTCTTCATCATCACTATGACCATCATCAACAATCACACTACTAGAAGCACATATCTCATTTCTCTTCCAATTGATTAAGTCACCATCATCTTCAAACATATTTATAATTTGAGGATCTATTTCAAAGCTGTCTTGTTGGAAAGCTTCTTCATCAATAGATGATTTTTCACCACATGGTAGGTCATAAAAGCTATCCGGATGACCTTTTAAAACAACAAGCCAATTAGGATTGGAACCATCATTAACATAGAATACTTGTTGTGCTTGAGATGCAAGCACAAATGGTTCATCCATATATAATTTTCGAGTTGTATTAACACTAACAAAACCATACTTATCATTCTTCACACCTCTTCCAATCATATGAACATCCCACCAATCACATTTAAATAACACATTCCGTTTTTTCTTCAAATATTGAAGTTCAATTATTTCATTAAGAATTCCATAATAATCAATATTTTTATCCTCCACCATTCTTTTTACCAAAACACCACTATTTTGCTTTAGCCTTTTTCCTTCAAGTTGCTTATTGTGAAACCTAAAACCATTTATGATATAGCCTGAAAACCTTTGTATACCATAAAAAGGACCACGAGACAAATATAATAGATCTTCATTTGCAAATGTACTCCCTTCTTTATACAATTTTATAACCTATTAAAAAGAAGACAAGAAGAAATAGTAAGAATTAAATGTCAAAATGCGCAGAAATAAAATTTCACAAAGGAAAACCTTACTTGATGATGAAACCATTCATGAAAATCCTCGTGATACATGCCTTGCTCATGTTCACTGTAAACAATTTGAAAAGATAAAGTAAGAACCAACAATGAAAAAACTATACATTACCAAAAAAAACCACGTACTAAGCACCAGATAAAAAAAAATGAATAAGGAAACTATCATACCGTAAAAATGGTTGTACTTCTTCACAATTTTTCAACACATAAAGATGGGCTTGTTTCCATTCATTGTTTTCAATTGACCTACACTTATCCCTTGTTAAAGGATATTCACACTGATGAAATATAGATAACCCTTTGCTGAATCAACATTACTACCTTCACAATTTCTTCCCAACTTATCAAGCTTAGTTTCAATACAATTTAAATATCTCAAGCAAAATATTAGGCTTTCTTCCACAAGGTACCCTTCTGCAATAGAACCTTTTAGTTGACTTTTATTACAAAAAAAAACGCTTCAATTTTCCTAAGAACCTATACAAATGTTTATTCAGCTAATTAATAACTTATTATAGCCACACACTAATAAACATAAAAATAGATATATGAAATAATGAAAAAAAGATTACCTCTCGATAGGATACATCCATCGATATTGTACAGGTCCTGCAATTTTTGCTTCAGTTGCAAGGTGAACAATTAAGTGCACCATAGCATCAAAAAATGCTAGTGGAAAGATTCTTTCAAATTTGCACAAGGTTATTACAATTTGAGATTCAAGGTGCTCCAATGCTTCTTTTTGCAACGTTTTTTAGCATAACTCTCTAAAAAAAAAAAAAATGTTCAATTCAGTTATAGCATCATACACATTGTTAGGTACAATTCCATGCATTGCCATAGGTAGGAAGAAGTTGTTCTAAAAGAATGTGGGAATCATGGCTCTTGAGACCATTTATCTTGCACTCTTTAACACTTACACATTGTGAGATGTTAGATGAATATCCATCAGGAACCTTTACACCTTTTAAAAACTTGCATATTTTAGTCTTTTCCTCTGAAGATAAAGTGTAACATATTGCTGAATAAAACCACTTCCCATCATTTTGAATTGGATGCAAATCCTTCCTTATACCCATTTGCTTCAAACCACGACAAGCATTCAAGTTGTCTTCGGTTTTCCCCTCAATATCTAACAATGTACCTATGATATTGTCACATATATTTATTTCAACGTGCATGACATCCAAATTGTGACGTAATAAGTTCTTTTACCAATATGGCCATTTAAAAAAAAAAAAGTTAGGTTGTTTTGATTTTTATCATTTATCTGCTTCTTTTTAGCCTTACCAAATGTAATAGGTTGAAGCATTTGCAATTGGTTCAACAAATCATCTCCCGACATCTTCTTGGGAGCAGACCTTTTCTCCAATTTTCCATCAAAGGAAGACTTGTTCTCTCACCATTTATGATTCATAGGTAAAAATCAACGAGCCCCCATGTAAGAAAACTTACGACCATATTGAATTCAAGTAGATGGGGTCCTCTCATTGCATAAAGGACAAGCCATTGCTCCTTTAGTACTCCACCCTGACAAATTACCATATGTAGGAAAATCATTAGTTGTCCATAAAAGTGCAACATGCATGCAAAAATTTTCCTTTTTTGAAGCATCAAAAGTCTTAACTCCATAATGCCATAATTCCTGTAACGCTTGTATTAAAGGTTGCAAGTACACATCAATGTCATTCCCAGAAGCTTTAGGCCTGGGTATTAATAATGATGGCAAACAATAGGGTTGCTTCATACACATCCAAGAAGGTAAATTATATAAATTAACAATTACTAGCCAAGTGCTATACGAAACACTAATATTACCAAAAGGGTTGATTCCATCATATGCTAGCCCAAGTCTAACGTTACGAGGCTATAAGTAATAGAAATATGGGAATAATTCATCAACATCAAACTTTAAGCACAATATAAATAAGAAACTTTACTATAACTAAATTCCCCTATGTTTGAAATATTATGGTCGTAGCTCAATAATGCCTTTTTCTTTCATTTATTTATTTATTTATAACTCAGTGATTTATTTTATTGTAAATAGTACCTTTTTAGAATACAAACAATATGAGTACGCGTGGAGAATTAGTTAAAGGAAAAAGAAAAGCTAAGCCCGCTGACAAAAAGAGTGATCCTGCTGATAGTATCTCTCGGGGATATGCAAAAAACTCATCATGAAGCACAACTTAGTAAGGTGCAATCTACTACAAACAACATTGAGAAGTCATGTCTTAATCACCATGCTCTTATACAACCAGAAAAAGCAACTGATTCTATTGGTAAACATCATTTAGTAATCTATTTTTTTAATGTTTTCCTGATCACCAAATCAATTCAGTGTTATGTCTATCATGTACACTCATTATTAATATTGTTTGTTAGTTTATTTAATATTCATCTAACTTGAATTTACTTTTTTTTTTATAATAGGAAGAATGGGCATACCAGAAATGAGAACAATAAGATTTCATTATGGAGGATATTTTGTCTTTTCATCTACACGAACGTATATTAAGGTAGAGTGAGTGAGAAGAACTATGATTTTGTTTTGCAGTTCAAGTTTCTCACATACTTTGCTTTGTTGGATTACATAAAGAAGAACTGTGACTTTGATATACTTCGCAGAGACAAATTATTTTACCTGAAGCCAAGGACTATCCTCAATGATCTTGATGGGCTAGTCCAAATTGTTGATCATGATGACGTGAGAAACATGCTTGTAAGTTAAAGAAATACTAAAGGAATGCTTGTTAACATGTTTACTTTCTTAGAAAAGGATGATATAGTGTCTGCTATCCCGAAGAACATAATCTTGGAAATGTTTCGAGAGAAGTCAACCAAACATTTTCGGAGGAACACACATCAAATGTTGGAATTGAGGCATGGACATCAAGTTTTAATTTTAATTTTTTTTGTTTTACTTTCATGCATTTTCATTTTCTAAATGTTGTGCAATTCTTAATTTGTTAATTAATAATTATTCATGTGATTTTTAGGTCTAAACACCAAAAAAAGGAAAAGAAGAGGTCTTACGCACTGCATAAAAATCATTACATTAGAAAAAGGAGAAAAATTGCCTATAAAATTTGATAAGGATCATCAGGCTGTTGCCGAAAACTCAATAGATTTTGTTTGGTTTTTAGGACAAACAGTTCAGAATAAGTCATGTCGTCCATTACAGATAAAGGAGTGGGGAAAGAACTTAAAGAACATGAAATTGACCATATGTGGACCATTATCAAGGTAGGACAGATAAGAAATAAATATTTATAATATTTTGTTTTCTGTTTAATATATTAAAATGTAGAATTTGAAACTTATTTATCTTATATGCTTTTCAGGAGAAGTTTATATTTGAAGAAGTAGAAGGAAGGAAAGAAGCCATTTTTGGTCACATGAATGCCTTATATAGGGATTACAGATACAAAATGAAAAAACAGATATTTTGATTCGAAACCAACTTACCAAAGTCGTCCGAAAAACAAGCCTAAACTTGTTCATATGGACAACTGGAAGTATTTGATTAATTATTGGAGTGAGGCAACCTTTCAAGTAAGCATAGCTATTTAAGTTACATTTTAGCATAATTACTATGTAATTATAAGATATAAATATTATTGCTTATTTTATCATTATACATGAAAGGAGTAACAAGAATAAGACAAATAGATCAAAGCGGTCTATGCCTCCTTACACAGGAATTAAAAGTTATGCTCGACTCAGACATCAAATGGTATGAATTTGCTTTCAAATATGAGATCAAGTTTAATAGTTCACATTCATTAGTTTTTAATCAATATGTTCATAACTTTTATTATGACAGCAAAAGAAAAATGGATATACTCCTTCTCGTGTTGAAGTTTGGATAGAATCTTGCAAAAGAAAGAAAGATAAGCAGGTTGAATCCAGTATAGAAGACATTATTGTAATAGCTTTGTATTCTCTTTAACTACTTCTTGATTTTTTATTATGCACAGACATCCAAGCTAATACCATTGTAACATCTACTGAAAACTAGTACAATGCATGCGATTAACAATGGAAAATTGGGCCCAAAATGTTTCTTTTCATTACAATTCACATGTCTTTTATACACAAAGGTTACTGTTTACAAAAGTGCATTTCAAAAGACAAAATAGGGGAACAGTGTAGCTATTGCTCCTCGCGCGCCGACGCCCCTCCAACCGCATCATCACCTAGAACCTGCATCCACAAAGGAAAAATAACGGGGTGAGCACAAATAATGCTCAGTAAGTAAAACTCTCTAACTGTCTGTCCCCGTGTGTGACTCTTAATTCTTTCCTTTTCTAATCTGTTTCTATTTCTGTTTCTAATAACATCATGGCCTCATCTTACCGGAGGTACGGCCGGATGGCGTTCACACAGCACCATCTCACTCTATGGCTATTGGGTGGAATTCACACAGTACCAACCCCTTTCTTAGTGACTACCGAGTGAGGATCACAAAGCACTAACTCGGTTCTTTCTAACTATCGGGTGGAGATCACCTAGCACCTACCCGTTCCTCATGAAATTTGGGTAACGATCACCAAGCATTTACCCGTCTCTAGTCACTATCGGGTGATGATCACAAAGCATCAACCCGCTTCTACTAGCCATTTGATGATGATCACAAAGCATCAACCTACATATCTCTTAACTAACCGGGTAGTGGTCACAAAGCATCTACCCATTTCTACTACTCATCGGGTGACGATCACAAAGCGTCGACCCATCTCTCTAAGGGCTATTCGGATGATGATCACAAAGCATCAATCCGATTCCCATAACGGTCGGGTGATGATCACAAAGCATCATCCCAACTATACTACTCTTCTAACTCATTCTATTGTAGCATTTTTCAATGCTCTCTACCCTTAGAGTAATTTTACCCACTAAGCTCTCTACTCATAGGGTATTTCTAAACACAAAGTTCCCTACTCTTTCTTAGGTCACTTGTCAATGCATATAACAATGCACATGGATGATTCATCTCTACTAATGCACTTGTGAAATGCCAACATGCAATGTTGCAAGAATTAAGGTTCATTACTCACACTCAAACCTCTATTAGGCATTTCATCAAACAACTCATGTGCACTATAAAACTCTATCATAGCCATGAATCTAAAACTTTTCTTAACCATCCAAAATGGGGAAAAACCCCTTCACAAAGCCATAATAACCTGTCAAACAAAACACTTCCAAAAAGGGTTCCATAATACCCCTTAAATTCCATCTCAACTACCTTGCCAAACCAACAACCCATTTCTCAAATTTGCAAGGTATAAACAATCACAAAGCATAGAAATCTCTATTTAATCCTTCATACATGCTATATTACATGTATATCACATACATGCATCAAGTCTATCAAAACCCTAATCAAGAAATTTCATAAATCTCAACTTGGGTTGGGTTTTACTTACTTGTTATGGAGAGACTTCACCAAATCCTCTTTCCACTTGGTTTTCTTGGCTATTCTCTCTACTCATAACCAAAAGAATGAAAACCCTCAAAAAACCAAAATGAACTAAAATCCACAAATCACACAACTTAAGGAGAAATCCTTACCTTAGGAAGCCTTAGGTTGATTTCTATACCCCAAATCACTTCAAAAACCCTTGAAATTCCTTGAACAAAAGAAAAGAGAAGTTGAGAGGAGAAGAATGAAGGGTTGCGTTTTTGGAGAAGAAGAATGAGGGTTTGCTAACTCTTAATTCCTTTTAATGAAATATAAACACACTCATTCCCATTTTGCCCTTACTCTTCTTTGGAAATTCCATCCATATCCTTTGATTCATTACAATCTCACCCCCATACCAACACATTCTCCATGGAAAATCCTTACAATTAACTCCCCACTTTTCCTGCTAGTTAGGGGTAGAAAGGTCAAATTGCCCTTAAGGAAGAAAATATCTAAAACTCAATCAACAATTTATTCGGGTTGTCGCCGCGGCGAAGAAACTGTCGCCGCGGCGAAACTGTCCAGCAGCTTTCCCCGTGGCTTCAACCTCTCTTCGCCGCGGCGAAGATTCTTCTTCGCCCCGGCGAAGCACGGCAGACTGAAATTCTTCTATTTTCAACCAATTTCAGGGCAACATTCAACATAACACTCAAACAAACAAATATAACAAAAACCAACTCGATTAAGGGCAAAAGAGGAAACAATAACAACGTACCTCAAGCGGGGCGTTACAACCATAAATTTGTTTTGCAATCACAGTTTGATCGATTAAAAACACAAGTAGAAGGACAAATCTTATTGAATGATGATGAAATATTTGAAGAGATCCTTGGTCCAAAGAAGAACGGCTATTTGCATGCTTAGGGTCCAGGAAAAAGTATTACTGAATATTTTGGAAGTAGACCAACTAAAGCACAACTTGTGAAACAAGTACAAACAACTAGGAAGGAAGCAAATGAAAGGGTGGAGGAGGCAAAGAGGGAAGCAAATGAGAAATTAGAAGACGTAAAAAGGCAAATGGAGGAGATGAATAGACAATGGGAAGAGAAGTTCATGATGATGCTTACAACTCAAGGTCAACAATCTTCAACAAATAACCAAATCCCTTTGGATGAAATTGTAAGTTATTTTGAAAACTGCATATATACTGTGAAAACCATTTTTCTTTTACATTAATCATAAAGTGATATGCAATGATTACATTAGTCTATATGATTAATCTAATTTTTTTTTTTCAATAATTGATATTGCAGGTTGGTGGAAATTCTTAAATGGTCAGGAAAGATTCCTATGACATTGAAGATTCATCTTTTGTAAAAAAATTAGTTGATAACATTTTAAATTACTAGGATGAAGGATTTTATGAGTAGACAATTATTTGGTTGGAAATGACTTTATTAATGTTTAATTTTTTACATAAGAAATTTTCATATGATGTCATATTATCTATTTAATATAAAAGAATTGCTATAAATTTGTAATTATTATTAAATTTGTTAATTATAGCAATATTTGTTACAATTAATTTTAATCGAAGCAATAAATTATAAATTTTTGATATAAATTATTTGTTCCATAGCAAATAATTATAATATTTAGCTACAAATTAAAGGTATTCATAACAAGTTATTTCAATATTTAGCTATTAACAAATTATGTCCATAGCAACTAAATTTCATATATAGATATGACTTCAATATGTCCATAGCAAATAATTATAATATTTAGCTACAAATCAAAAGTATTCATAGCAAGTAATTTCAATATTTAGCTATTAACATACTATATCCATAGCAATACCTTTTCATATATAGATATGACTTCTATACATCTGTAGCAAAAAATTTAATATTTAGCTACAAATTCACTATATATGTGGCAAATGATCTTTTTATTTAGTTACGATTTTAGTTGTCACATAGCCAAAAGGTTAATATATTTGCTATGAATATTATTTTTGCAGCAAGAATTTTCAAGATTTAGTTATAAATTTATATTTTTGTAGCTAAAATGCAAACATAGCTATACAGACTATTCTTTGTGGCTATAAAGGCAAAGCTTTTGCTACAAGCTTATTATTGTTATGGCAAAAACATTTAAGTTTTTAGTTACATATTAATCTCATCTATAGCAAAAAATATAAACTGTTAGCTACGTAAGCAAAAAGTTACATGGCTAACTTTTAGCTATGCCACTTCTAGCTACAATAAGCTAAAAAACATTGCATTTGTAGCTAAACCATTTAGCTACGCAAATTCATACTTTTAGCTATAATGAACGTCATGGCTAGAAATGTATAATGTTGTAGTGATAGCTTATGCTGTAAGTGTTACAAGCAAATATCAGTTAAATCCAGGGGAGAAACATTGGTCGATTATAAAATTGATCCACAAGTACTTAAAAAGAACTAATGATCTGATTATGAGTTATGGATGTTTAGAATTAAACATTCAAGGTATCAGGTATTGACGATAGAAAGTCTACGTTAGGGTTCATTTTTATATATAATGGAGGTGTTGTTAGCTGGAAAAGTTCCAAACAGACAACTAGAACAGACTCCACTATAGAAGTTGAATACATTGCTTCTTCAGAAGCAGCAAAAGAGGTTGTTTGGATGCACAAGTTTGTATCTAAACTAGGGGTGGTTCCAAACATGGCTTATTTGATAAGCATGTTCTATGACAATACTAGAGTTATTGCACAGGCAAAGGAACCAAGGGCACACCAAAAATCTAAACATATTCAGCGAAAGTATCACATTTTGAGAGAATTGTTAGAGTTAGAGAGATTATAATTCAGAAGACACATTTGGCAGAAAATGTTGCTAATCCACTGATTAAGGCAATGACAAATAAATAGTTGGACCATCATCTTAAGAAGATGGGTATGAGATACAACATCAAATGGCTTTAGTGCAAGTGGGAGTTTGTTAGTGTATGCCCTAGAAACCATTCGTGTTGTCATTTTCAAAACATTTTGTCTTGTATCAATATTTTATAAATAATAAAAGAAAGAGTTCCTTTATTTTGTCATGCATTTAAATAAAGTATGTATGTGAATTGTCCAAGTAATTCA
The DNA here is from genome assembly GCA_026225825.1 of Pistacia integerrima. Lineage (NCBI taxonomy): Eukaryota > Viridiplantae > Streptophyta > Magnoliopsida > Sapindales > Anacardiaceae > Pistacia > Pistacia integerrima. Next base: position 22,948,622 of record CM047750.1, read on the forward strand.
TTTAATCAGTAAATGAATTTATTAGAAAGGTTTCATGAGGAAGCAATATTATTTGGGCAACAATATTGTTAGGATAGGTGCACTAGAGCCAATAATATTAGGACATTTGCAATAATATTATTGAATATCACTAAAGGCATAACTCTTATATCATAGCATTCATTTATATATTCATATATATATTGATATATGTCCTTAGAAGGGATGCATCGTGAAGAGGGAATTAAGTGTTTTAAATTTTAATTGTGGGAACTCTATGATCACATATGGTGGCCGATTTAGAACTGTCTGTAGCCCTAGTATTAATCTGACCAAGGACATAGATTATACGGTAAGACTATCATAGCGTTTAATGACTCTACCGAAAGGTAGTGACAGTTCTCACATGTCAAGGTTGTTAGGTAACAATCTAGTGCGACGCATGGATGCTTGTTAATGACAAGTTCACTGGACCGACCAACCGAAGGATTCCACACAAGATGGTAATGCCAGTGTCTGTGGAATATATCCTCCAACGGATGGTAGTGCATGTGATCCCTCAACTTGAGATCACCAGAGTGTCGTGTGTAATTATTGGTGTAATTTGACACTAGCCTAAATTAGCTGAAGGTCGTTGCTAACATTCAATATTTATATTGAAGTTAATTTAGCAAAATTGTAATTATATTAATATTAACATGGATTGGATATATGGAATAAATATATCTAATATAATTAAATATATTTAAATATCCCATTAATTAAATATATTTATTTATTAGGAATATCTATTAAATTGGGAAATATCCTATTGCAAATTAGGAAAGTGTATTTAATTGGGAAATATCCTATTGCAAAATAGGAAGGTATATTTAATTGGGAAATATCCCATTCCAAAATAAGGAATAGAAATATTCCTATTCTTGATGGGGAATATTTTATTACCCACTATATAAGAAAAGGAATGGGAGAATTAAATCACAAGAAGTTGATTATTTTCTCCCAAGCAAAAACCCTAGCCGCCTATTGCTTCTGAGAGAGAATTTTCTTTCTCTCAATTGTGTGTTCTCTCTTCTTGCACCCAAGGATTCTAGCAAACTTCCCTGTGTGTGGATTAGCCTCCCTGCCTTTGTGCGGACTTCTCAAGAGCGATTTCATCTTGAATCAACTAGCAAAAAGTAGATTAAAAAATCTCGAAGGAGCCTCCAAACGCAGGTGATAACAACAAACCTCGTATAAGTTGTTTATTTTATAAATGGATTGCATATATCAATCTTGATTGTGGAGTTAACGGGTTATTGAATAAAAAATTTATTTTATATTCCATGTATTGTTCAACCATAACCCTACAGTGGTATCAGAGCTTGGATTGACATATGTTTTATGCTTATTAACATGTTGATTGATTTGATAAAAATTGCATGTTAGGGTTTTTGTTTCAATTGTTTAAATTGAAATTGATTAAATTTGTTTTTAACCCTGTTGATGAACAATATATTTAGTTCGATTAGGGTTACGAAAACCTTGTAAACATGGCTGCTATAGAGCTACGCGTTTCAACTCGCACCACTGTCCTAAGGTTGCATGCAACTGTGGGCGGCCCCCTGTGGTGGCTGCACGTGCAACCTGCCTACCCTTAGCCATGTGCTTATTGCACGTGGCTTGTCCCTTGCTGGCCTTTGGCCATGCGTTTAAATGCGTGGTTGGCCAGGGCCCTTGGCCATGTGTTTAAATGCACAGTTGGCCATTGTGGGCTACGCGCTGCCTTGCCTGCTTTAGACGCCTATCCTGATGCAGCGTGTGGCCTGCTATTGGTCACGCACACTCATTCGTGGCCCTTAATCGTGGCTTGTCAGAGGCCATGCGCATGACAAGCCAAGGCCGCGCATTCATGTGTGTAGTCGTCCGAGTGTTTTTGGTTGCGTGATAACACGCGCAACCTAGTGGGAAAAGCTTGTTTTAGGCTTATAGGGATGTTTTTTATCATTGTTGGCAGCAACCTGATCAATGAGTTGTTTCCCGCGAGCTTTCGTGTGGAAATTGAAGGGTAATAGGTCCCTCTCGATATTAGAGGAGAAAGACGTTTTGGGAATTACAAGGTGGCATTTTGAACTTTTGCTGAGCCATAAAATAGAGCAGTCGCTTCTGATCTGAACTATTTAGTTTATTTTTAAATTGGAAAGAGACTAAACCACAAATTTTGCAAGTTTAGGGACCAAAATGAAATTCTATAGAATTAAAAGGGGTAAACCGTAATTTACATGGTAGATTTAATTTTTAGTTTTAAATGATATGCCATATTTGATTGATGTCTAAATATGCATGGTGTTCGGTACTTGGCCATCTACCTTGGGTTTCTTTTTTATTATGGGATGAATGCTTGTAATTTTATAATTATTAAATAGGGCCTGAAGTGTCCTGCCTATCTCTTTACTCTCAATGTATTCTTTTTTCATCTAAATCCCCTCCAATGTAACTCGAGGTTTTCTTTTATTCAATGTAATTTAGAATAGGGTTATATCATTGTTGTAAAGAAGATGAGCAAAGGCGTGAATTGAGTCCCGAAGACTTCAATGAAGTTTTGTAATAAAATTGCATGAACCTAGGTTGACCTAGCAATTCCTCAAAGCTTGGGGAATTTGGTTTTAGATTGGCCATGTATCGACACATTTATTTGCTATCTTAGAAAGCATGCTAAGGTTGAATGTTTTAACATGCTAGACTATAACATGTTAAAAAGATAATAAAATTGGTGAGACAATAAAATTTAGAACCCTTGATTAAGGTATTAAGTCACAAATAACCATACGCTTTCCATCACTATGAGATTAATCAAACCACTATTTGTCGTGGCCTTGTTCGCCCCCGCAAAGGGTACACTTCTACCAATGGGAGGTTAATTATTCATTGGAGCTTTTCCTTAATAGTGATGGGTTTGACTTAACTAGGTGTATTTTTCTTGTTCACTTCCACGAAGGTTGATAAATACACTAGAGGCATAGTAGAGTTGTACACTTAAAGATGCACAAGAGGAAATGTATTGTCCAACTCACTGATCTGAAAGTTGCACTTGAGGATAATGGTTGATGCCGTTGGATTGCGTAATCGGTTTTTTGACTTGATTTACATTTGAGTTTAATAGTTGATGCTATTAGATGGTGTAGATTAAAGTTTGTTGACCTACCTAATCATTCTTTTTTAATTTTTTCGCCCCGATGAAGATAGAAATAGAAATGATGAGATTTTGGTCCACTAGGAAAACCAACGGGCCTTCCTGTTCCTGAGTTTAATAGGAAGGGCTATTAAGCTTGAGTAAAATAGTGGGAGCAGTTCATTAATAAAAGGCCTTATTAATTAACATAGTATTAACTTTGTTTAAATTTTGCATTTGTAGATTCACTTTCATTATGACTTCATCTACCTTATCACTACGATCAATCATCGATAAAGAAAGTAGGTTCAATGGTACAAACTTCACTGATAAGTATCAAAATCTATGGGTTGTACTAAAGTCAGAAAAGAAGTTGTACATCATCAATGAACCAATTATGGAAGCACCTAAACCTGAGGCTACTCAGGAAGTAATAGATGCTTATCAAAAATATATGGATGATGTCGACATTGTTCGATGTATCACAATGGCATCATTGACACCTAATCTACAAGAGCAACATGAGAATTTGGATGCTAGTTCTATCATCACAAATCTCAAGGAATTTTTCCAGAAGCGTGCAAGATATGAGCGATACGAGGTGTCAAAAGCATTGTATAGATTCCAAATGGCTGAGAGAGCCCTAGTTGGCCCACATGTAGTCAAGATGATTGGATACATTCAAAGGCTTGAGACTTTGGGATTCATTATGGATGCAGAAATGTCTATAGACTTTATTCTGTAATCTTTGCCTGATTCATTATCTCAAGTCATACTAAACTTTAATATGAATTCTATGGAGTAGACTCTTTTAGAGCTGATGAGTATGTTGAAGACAATGGAAAAGGACATAAAGAAGTCCAAACCAGTGCTACTAGTTGTTGTTGCACATGGAAAGGGAAAGGGTAGACAAGGCAAAGGAAAGGCCAAGGCTAATCCTAATTTCAAGCCTAATACGTGAGATGTCCTCAACCTTGCTGAAGGCATGAGCAAAGATGGAAAGGTTGTTTGCTTCCATTGTGGCAAGCTTGGCTACTGGAGGAAACATTACAAGGCCTTCCTAACAAGCAAGAAGAAGAATTTTGCATCTTCTTCTAAAGGTACGTATATGATTGAAAATAATCTTTCTCCTATTACATCTTGGGTCATTGCCACTGGATATGGTTCTTATTGCACTTCTATGCAGGGACTGCAATAGAGTAGATCGCTTGGTCGAGGAGAGAAGGACCTACGAGTTGGAAATGGAGCACGAGTTGTTGCAATAGCTGTGGGGATTTATTATTTATCTTTGCCTTCGGGCCTTTTATTAGAACTCTCAGATTGCTATTATGTTCCTTCAGTTTCTAAAAATATTATTTCTGTGTCCGGTTTCAACAATGTAGGATATCAGTTTTTGATAACTAATGGGTCATTATCTTTTAGCTTGGATGGTATTCAGTATGGAACTGATAGATTACATAATGGTCTGTATATTGTAGATTTAAATAATAATGAAATATTCAATCTTGAAAATAAGAAAGCCAAGAATGATAGCTTTAATCAAACGTACCTATGGCATTGTAGGTTGGGTCATGTGAACCAGACTAGCATCATAAAACTCCATAAGGATGGAGTTTTAGACCCGTTTGACTTCTAGTCTTATGAGGTATGCAAGTCGCGCCTATTAAGCAAAATAACCAAGTCACCTTTTACTGGATACAGTGAAAGGCAACGAAGCTATTAGGCATCATCCATAGTGATGTATGTGGACCACTAATAGTACAAGCCAGAGGTGGATATCCTTACTTCATCACTTTTACTGATGACTTCAGTAGATTTGGTTATGTCTATTTAAAGAGACATAAATATGAATCCTTTGACAAGTTCAAAGAATTCAGGAATGAAATGTAAAATCAACTGGGTAAGAATGTCAAGGCTTTCTGGTCTGACAGGGGAGGTACTTAAGCTCAGAGTTTGATGCATGCCTAAAAGATTGTGGGATAGTATCTCAACTTACATCTCCGTATACACCTCAACACAATGGAATGTTTGAAAGGAGGAATCGTACCTTGTTGGATATGGTTCGATATATGACGAGTTTTACAGATTTACCCACATCATTATGGGGCTATGCCTTAAAGGCTGCTACTTATACACTGAATCGTGTACCGTCTAAGTCTGTAGATAAGACACCATATGAACTATGGAATGAACGAAATCCCATTTTGTCTTATCTAAGAGTTTGCAGTTGTGATGCTTATGTCAGGAAATTGACTTCAAACAAGCTTGCCTCAAAATTTGAGAAATGTAATTTTGTAGGGTGTCCTAAAGAAACTAGAGGATACTATTTCTACCATCCAGTTGAATAGAAAGTTTTCATTGCTCAAACAGGGGTCTTCTTGGAGAAGGAATTCATTGTAGAATGAGATAGTGGGAGGAAGATAGAACTCCATGAAGTTCTAAGTTCACAAGATACATTAGACGATGGACAAGGTGATGTGCCAAGTGAAATGGTTGAACATCGTAAAGAGCTTACTCCACACACAGTGGAACAAAGTGTACCACTTCAAACAACACAAGAGCTTTATAGATCTAGGAGAGTACGTCGAGAGCCCGAAAGATATGGTTTTCTCATGACTCAACACAGTGACGTACTGGTCTATCAAGACAATGAACCCTTAATATAATTATATGCATGAACGATGTAAATCGATATAAGGATCGTTGGGTTCTAAGGTTTATGGATCAAATATGTAACTCAGTTGCGCAAATTTGATTCGTAAACCTATAGTGGTATTAGAGCCTCTTATACCTAATTACATCGTTTTAATTATCGTTTGGATGATTTGGTTTTGATGATAGTTGATTAGGGTTTTAATATGTTGATTAAAATCTAAAAATTGTTAATTGTATGCTTGGTTGATGTGTTTTGTTTATATATTGCATCTGATCTATTTGTGTTTGGTTGAAATCAAATAAAACTTGATTTCTATTTGTAGAGTGCACTGCCGTGAAGGGCAGCGCTTTGCTGCGCACGATAACAGCAACAAGTGCACAAACATGCTCTCCTGCTAGGCAAAGCGCACATTATCGTGCTCAGTAACACTGCTGTTGCACGCTGCCATGGGTGGGGGATGTTTGGCCATATGCTTAGGCATGCAGCCTTGGGTTGTGCCACCGCAAACGGCACAACAATGCATACGAGTGTGTTGTTGTTGTTCTCCTATAATCTCACCATGTGTGGCTGTCCCATGGTGGCCAAGTGCTCCCCGCACTTGGCCTTGACAAGCACTTGGTTTTTCAGCCAAGTGCTGGATCTAGTGCGCGTTAAAACACACACCTAATCTGGAAATTTTGGGCAACTCATGTAATGATGCAATGGGCGAAATTTTGGGCAGCCCGTGTAATGATGCAATGGGCTGAACTTTGGGTTGTCTTTGTGTTATTACGTGTTGAAATTAATCCATAATTTTCTATTGCATGTTAGAAACATTTTGGAGGCCCAATTGAGTGAGGCCTGATGATAAGGGACTAAAATAAAAATTTTAAAACTTGTTAGACTTGAACGCAACACTACTAAACATCAAGGGGTAATCATTTTACCAACCTAATCAAAATTTAATTTTGATTTGTTTTATGCATCTTCTTGATTGCAAATATGCATGGTGTTTGGTGCATAAGCCTATGAAACTAGTTTAAGAATTATTTGGATTATGTAATTTTAAAATAGGGTCTGTGTACCCTGCCTTTGTCTATACTCTCCGATGTAACTTCTCTCTCTCATCTCACCACACTTGAATGTAATTCGAGGTTTCTTTTCAATTATGTAAAATTAGAATGTAATTTTATTTTGAAAATTGTGCAATGTTCTAGAAGAAGAAGCAATGGAATGAAGAAAGTGAATTGCTTGAAGAATTCATTTATTCTTTTACCTAGGTTGACTTACCGATTCCTCAAGGATCGAGGAAATCGGTTTTAGTTAAGGCTATGCACCAACACATTTCCTTATGCTTAGTATGCATGCTAAGGGTGTTTGTTGTGACTATAACATGTTAATAAAGATAAAATTGGTGAGACATAAAATAAAAACCCCTCAACAAAAGTATATTAGGTCATTTAATTAAAAGGTCTTCCATCACCATGAACTTGATCAAGCCTCTGTTCGTTGGAATCTTATTCGTTAAAACAAAAGGTACACTTTTACCAATGGGAGGTCAAACTTCATTGGAATTTTCCTTAATGATAATGTGTCGACTTAAATGATGTGTTTTGCTTGTTTGTGAAATCGAAGGTTGATAAACACGTTATAGGCATAGTAGAGAAGTGCACTTGCTGTGTGTACGTGATGACATGTAATGTCTACTCCTCTGATATTGAGAATTACACTTGAGGACAATGGTTTGAGCCATTGAATTGTGTAATTGGTTTGTTGGCTTATTTTACATTTGAGGTTGATAGTTGAAGCTATCGATTAGTGTGAATTAAGTTTGTTGACCTACCTAATCAACTCATTTTAGTTTGTTCACTAAAGCGAAAGTTTGAAATGAGTTAGATGAGATCTCGGTTCATTAGGAAAGCCAACAGGGTTTCTCGGGTTAATAGTGAGAGCTATTAGTTTGAGGAAAATAATGAGAGACAATTATTTAATAAAATACCTTATTAAATAACAATAAACATTATAATAATATTTGTTTTTTTTTTTTTTTCATTTTATAGATTCATTAAAATGAGCAATAGTAATCTATCACTTAGACCGATAATCGAGAAAGGCAACAGGTTGGATGGATCCAATTTCTTAGACTTGTATCGAAATCTTTGGTTATCTCCGCCTCTTCCTCACATCTTCTTCTCGGACTGGTATCGAAATCTTTAGTTATCTCTGCCTAGTCTTCCCATCTTCTTCTCGGACTGGTATCGAAATCTTCGGTTATCTACGCCTCCTCCTCCTATCTTCTTCTTTTTCCCTCCACACCTCCTCCCATTTTCTTATTTTTCCGCCCACTACCGCCAACCTCGTCCCCCACTCTCATCAAAATCCCATCACCCCTTGGCTGCACTAGCTTGCCGTTCGCTAGTCCTCCTCAGCTATTTTCTAGCAATTTCTGACGACGGAAATTGCCCCTTACCCCATTTTTCGACTCCCCAATGCCTCATCCACCTTGACTTCCCTTTTCACCATCACCCTTCACCTTAAGTGTTGCACTTCGCCAACTTCTTTTTGAGCCATCACTAAAAATCTTCATTGAGCCCACCATTCGACTCATCAAAGAGCTCTCTCCAATAACCCCATGCTTTCTGTTCTCGATTTCTCACCTTTCAACGCCAATTGAAACCCCCTCTTCCTAGGGTTTTTATTTTGTTTTTTGCTGTTGTATTTTGTATTTTGTTTTCTGTTTTCGTTTTTTTGTTTTTTACTAAAATAGTGTGATTTTAAGTGGTGGCTGTCGGATTTGGAATGGAGTAGATTGGTCAAGTGTGGTAGTGGTTTGGATAGATGTGTGGTCGTTTTGGGATGGGATTGTTTGAAATGAGCAATGGTGGTGGTTTGGAGTGGGGTACTTTGGCTGACTATGGGGTTTGGGTTTGGAACGGGGTGCACTGGCCGACTGTGGGATCTGGAATGGGGTGTTTGGTCAACTATGATTAGATGTCTGGCAATTTTTTTAGCATATTAGCATAGATTGGTTTTGAATGGGCTGTGGTTGGTGGTTTGGAATGTGGTGAAAGACAATTTGGTAATAGCATCCATCAAAACTCAACAACATTCGCTAATTACTTCAAGGAAGGCCATCTGGAATACTTGAGATTTCGCTAAACGGTGAGAATATGTTGTTTACTCGAATTAAAATGTAAATTAATCAATGGGCATTGGAGAATTGGAATTAAAGAAACAACTACCTAATAATTGGGAATTTGGGATCACATTATTTGGTCAAAAGTAAAAATTAAAACAACCGAAACTGTACATTTTGATGTAAATAGATATATATTTTTTATTTTAAATTAATTACAATCAATTTTCATTTAATGCTATCATTATTAATTGCGGAACGGGGGATTTCTCTCATACCCATTGCCGGTCCATGCCCTAAATTCCGGGGATTGCCCGCCCATTTGACGAGGATCCGCGACGGCACGGGGCAAACACACGTCTGTAACTTGCTAAATCAAATGGGTGAACCTGCTCTATATCTGTCTACAATAATAATCTTAGATATGTAGGTCGTAACCAGGCCCTTAAATCAGAAATCATTAATGGCAGACATGTAGACCCAATTGAAATTCAATTTGTGTGCACATTACCATGCTACCTTCATCTCAATTTCGTTCCAGAGCATCGGCTTATTGTACACACATTAACATCTAAAAATAAAATTAAAAAAAAGAAGGAAAAATTCCCCAGATCAAAACTGTTGTCTGTAGGTCATAACCAGGCCCCCAAAATCAAAGCCTCAAAGACAAAAATAAAGGCATCATCAGGGGCAGACATGCAAAGACCCATTTAATTAAAAAATTGATTTCTGTGTACACTACCATGCCACCTTCATCGTTTATAAAATCCAGAGCATCGGCTTATTGTACACAGAGTAGTATCATAAAAGAAATCAAACAAAAAGTGAACCAGATGCTTAAGAAAACGAAACCTGAAGAGAGAAGCAGGAGAGTCTCCCAAGCAAAAGTGAAGCAATTGAGCCTTGCATCTTAACCTAACATTTATATATGGGGAAGAAACCTAATTTAGGGCAACTGTCTGTGAGATCGAAAAGACTAATAAGCCCAAGCTTCTTCATTCAATAACAAACTGTGTTGCTCTTTACTTTCTTTTTTGGCCTGAGATTAATAATTGGGCCGGATGGTCTTTAACCGTCTATTAAACATCTTAAAATTTTAAATTTTAAAAATTGAATTTCAAGATATTTTAATTTATTCTTAAAATTATCATTTTTTTTAATAATTCAATCTACCCTTCCTTTTAGCAATCAAATAAATAAGGGATTTCAAGAAAATTACATATTCCTTTTTTGTTTGTTTGAGTTTATTAGGGGAAAGAAAGAACTATTACTTTAAATAAATTTGTGTTCTAAAAACAATTATGAAAACCCGATAGAAACAAAGACAAAAAAGGTCAAAAGAACACTTCATTCATAGGATACCAAATAATTTATCATATGATTAATTTAACATAATTTATTCAAATAAAAAACAAGTTCTAGTGGTTTGAGTTAATTTGCAGATCGAGATGGGAAAATTATAAGAGTTCCCTAATAATTGTAGAAAATTTATATGACTTATATAGTAACTAAATTAGAAAAAAAATTAAATACATAAAATTTAGTTATATAAATTAAAATTACATATAAATAGTCTTTTATATAAAAAATGTTATATAAAAATGTAGATATGTATGGCATTATGCCACCACATAAACTCTTCATTTATACTTCAAAATGAGGAAAGGATCTTTGATGTGACTTGATCACTCTTATCTGATAGAAATTATTTTCACTCTTACCTGATTGGACTTGTCTGATGAAACTTATCATTATGCTTATCAAGTATTTGTATTAATCCGATATATCTAAATAGCTTTTGCAATTGTTATATTTATCCTACATTTTATATGATGGGAACCCCGGCACTTATCACTCAACACAACCAAACAGAGCAAAGGAAAACACAATTACAAATCAATGGACAAGAGAATTCAACTTAAATGAACTGAATACTGTATTGCTGAATTGTAAAGAAAGAAATGATAATTGATCAATAACAAGAAAAGTTGATGATGAAAAATTAAAAGATAGCCTAGCAATTCGAGGAGCTAGTGACCTCTCATACTAAGTTCCACTAAAATATTCTCTCCTTTTACAGGTCATATTCTTATATTTATACCTAGATAACATCACGCACATTCTATTGACATTGCCACGTGGCTAACAAACTTCTTGTAGATAGTAAAATCTACAGTTACAGAACAGATTGATCTTGTAAGGTTGAGGTCATTGACGATTTGCTGAACCTACAAACATAAAGAAAGTAAGTGCAAAGCTCACAGGAGACACCGGTGTGGTGTTTACCATAGACACTTTGACACTCAAATCAGCAAGGCTTTAAGAGGTAATTTAGTGAGGGCTATGGGAGGAAAAGTTACCGGAATCTCAACTCATACTAGAACTACGGCGAAGGTCAGTAGATGGTATTGAATATTGAATGCCTAATGAGAGGCCAAACCTTTGTTTACATAGTGAACCCATGAACTTTGAATCCTAGTAGAACTCTAAGTTCATAAATCATAATGGTAGAGTTTGAGTAAATAGGAAAATCTTGATTTACTTGTCTTTGTAGAAGTGGGAGTCCTAATTCATGTAAGATTCAGGATCTTAAATGAATTAGGATGTAGATGAAAGAGGATGTAGGTGAATCCCAATGTGTCTAGAACTTTGGGTTCTTTTAAGAACTATGAGCCAATGGGCCTGAGCCCAATTGGTTGACAATGAGGCCCAATTTGGGGCAAGACATTAGTAATTGGATGATCCAACTCATGAGTAACCTGGTTGGTGCAATGGGTTGACCTGTAGTATGGATCTTAGTGTGAGCTCAACCATAATTGAATCATGGCAGCAGGCCTTGCAATGGATGTTTCGTGTTTGGACCCGATGAGACCCATTATGATTTTTGGCCCATACACTTCCCCACTTGAAATGCCACACTAGTTAGCCCTTTTATTCCTTTTGTCAATATGAGTCGGGTTCCTATCGAGGTAGGCATATTAACCACAACAATTTCTTAATTAATAATACAGGATTTTATATATTTAAATTTAAGCGGACAATCAATACAACCTAACAACGGAAGGAAAATGATTTGTTACGACGATGTGTAAGTTTCGGTTTAAGAAAAACAACAAAAAAAAAAAAAAAAAAGGTTTTCCAATTTTTGTATTAACAGATTTTGGGCTTAAATTAAAAAAAAAAAAATGACCATATGATTAAAATTTAAAAGAATTGATTAGGAATTTAATAGGCTGTGTAAAACTTTGAAAGTGGTTATGCGCTTTTAATGTTCTTTTATCAAATACCTTTTAGGTTTTCATATAAACTAGGAAACAAAGACTTTTTCATTCTTTAATTGTCAACTAAAAATTACTATAAAATTTTATGAGATTATATCAAAGCACAATGAATGGCGCTACATATACAAATTAAGTACACAAACTAATGCATATATATAAATTGATGTGGCACTACTCATTTATTGATACGATATTCATTTATATTTATTGAATATTGATTGAGTTAATTATAAAAAGTAGCACTACACTTACAATTTTTTTATATAATCCTGATTTGACAGTTCGTGATTAGTCAATTTGTAATGGGTCCTGATTACCTAATCACAAACTATCATATCAAGATTATATAAAAATAATATATGAAAAAGTTATAAATGTAGTTTTATTGAACTTTTGATATATATTCATTCAACCATTTTATAATATACTATTTGTATAAAGAGTTTGTAAATCTAATATTATTCATCGTGGATTTATTAATAGAAGAAATAACCATAAATTTATTACTACTTTAAAACTTAAACAACTCAATATAAAATGCAATAAAAAAGAAGTGACATGGATCCATTAAGTATCTATTCAATCCCCAATTTCTTCTTAAGCTCCATGGCATAATCATAAATCTTATGAGGATGAGGCAGTGTCTTAGAAATACTCTCCTTCTCCATGCACCTCTTTGCCCATGCAATAAGTTTGGGACATTCAGCTTCAATACTGAAATTGCCACGTGTCTCGTAGGTGTAAAACCACGCGGTGAATGGAACTAATGCCACATCTACAAACCCAAAACTCTCTCCTCCAAAGTATAGTTTGTCTCCAAGCTCTCCTTCCATGTTTCTGAAAAACACTATCAACTCTTTCTTTGCTAACTCTTGATCTTCTCCTTTTCCAGCCCAAATCCTCTTCCCAATACTGTATAGCTGTATCATTTTCATAACCCAAATTAGACATTGACATTTAGAAATTTTTATTCAGTGTCTGTAATAGAGCTAAAAGATAAAGTAAAGAACTTACATTTTTGTCAATATAATCGGCCCAAAATTTTGCTTGAGATCGGAGGTAAGGATGAGAAGGGAGCAGACGAGAGCTGTGATGCCAAACCTCGTCAATGTATTGAACAATCACAAGGGATTCACAAATGGGTTTTCCATTATGAATTAGTACAGGAATTTTCTTATGAACTGGATTCATCTCTACCAGTAATGGACTCTTATCAAACAAGTTCTCTTCCCTGCATTCATATTTGATTCCCTTTTCAGCCAATGCAATTTTCACTCTCATTGCAAAAGAGCTTGGCCAAAAATCCAACAATACCACTTCCTTCTCCATTGAATATTATTGTTGTTGTAATGAATTGGTAAAGAGACGATTAGGCTATAAATAACATTTCCTTTAATTGTATAGAACAAGTATGATGTCATTGCTTATGTGCAACATTGCTTTAAATTCTTCTTCTCTTTTTTACAAAGGTTCCGTATGCATATATGATTTTGCTTTGTACACCAACTAGCAATTTCCCATTTGACTCCACTACTTTTTTTAAACTTATCTTGTCAGACTATCTCCCGATTTTTTCCTTTGCTTCTTTTTTGGTGTTTTATTTTTTCTAATATAGGAGTATCAAGATCTATTCAATTTAACCCTTGTTATTAAAGGAACTTTTCCAACTTGTATATTCTCTTTTGAATGTCTTGAATAAATTCTTTAACACAGTTTCTAGCATGCGCTTATTACGAAGCATACATTTATTTTTGATGGAGTCATGAACTTATGATTGTAGATAGCAATTGTTTCGCGGAATTTTTTATTGTTGAAAAGATAGGATTATCATTGAGATAGCTTACTTTGAAAATTAATAAGGGAATGTTATACTTATATTTTTGGTTATATTGGTGAGTATATATAATTAATATGTTTGATTGGAAGGAATAATATATTATAAGAGAGGTTTTTACTGAATTACCCTTCCTTATTAATAATATTATTATTATTATTTAGAACATTTTTTTAACCTCCTATATTTGAGAATTTAGCTACAACACCCTAACAACAAAAGTTTAAAATTTAACAATATACGCCAAGCCACCCAAGACGATTGTCGATCGTCGTCGATAGTCGCCGGAATGGCGCACGACTAATTAGATCTAGTTGACCATATGCCGATTTGGCCATTTAATTTTTGGCTAGATCGAAGGTTGGAAACGGCTAGATGGCCTAGATCTAGCTAGAAAGCTAGATCCATTATGGCCATTAACAGCCAGATCTGTGGCCGTTAACGGTCATGGATCTGATCAAAAATGGCCATATATGTGGCCATTTGTAGCCATGGATCTGGCCGAGAACAACCAAAATGGATGTGGTCATTTCTAGCCAGACCCACGACCATCTAGCCATTTTTGACCTTCGATCTGACCGAAAACGGCTAGATTGGCGCACGTCCGGTCAGATCTGTCTAGTCATGCGCCGTTCTGACAACTGTCGACAACGGCCAACGCTGGTGGCTGACGGCTGGCAGTTGTCTTGGGTGGCTAAAGGTATTTTGGGTATTATCCATGTAAATAGTGAAGGTATTTCTATCCAAAAAATTAATACATGAGGTTAAAGAAGTTATTTCGCACATTTGGGCTAATTGTTATTTAGTAGACATATGAGAACATTTGTGTCCAAAATGTTTATTAATTAAGGGTAAAAATGGTATGAACAGTTGATTACCCCATAATGGAAAAATAACACCCACCCAGATAGTAATTGAATTACCCCTGTTTTTACCTACAGTAACCATTATTGGCATTGAAAGTTTATCGTAATCTTTCATCATTTGTTCTTTTTTTTTTTTTCTTTTTGGTAACTTTCAAATAATTTTTTTTATATTATCAAGGGTGTCCGGGTGATCCATGTGCACCAACTTAGAGTGAGATCAAAACCTTCAATCATCCAATGTCACAAGAACACAACAAGAACACTCGACCAAACCCTAACCTCCCTTATGCAAATTCGGCCAAACAAGCAACTACAAACCAATAACTCTACAAAATAAGTAACACACAAATAATGCTAACACAATCCAAGGCCTAAAGGATGCACCACCAGCCAAGGAAATCCACCACCAACCCTTAGCTAAGATTGGATAAAGGATGCAAGAATACTCTCTCAAGAGCTAATTTCATTGATCAAAAGTCTAACCTTCAAAAGAGAAAAGTTGACCTTATATATGTGACCTTACAAGTTGCCCTAATACATATTCAATCTAGGCCGTACATGTGGCACAAAATAAAAAGGAATCATTCAAGACCTTACTGTTAGTAAATTGATGAACAAAGGCAGCGAAAAAAAAAAATTTTCGCCCATTAATTACTTTGATGATGCCAAGATTAGGGTCTTATATATATATATATATATATATATATATATATATATATATATATATATATATATATATATATATATATATATATATATATATATTTTACATGCTTAAATTGAAATAATGAAAATCCATACAAGGATTCAAATACCTGCGATTGGAGGCTCTGTCAATATCTCTGAATGCGATCTCGCTATCGATTTGAGAATGAAATCGAACTCACGTCGTCCACACAAAGACAGTATACCAATAACCAAGAATTAATTCTGCTAAAATTAATTCTTGGCTTTAAGGAGTCAAGTAATGGAAGAATGAATGTAGAGAAAAGAAGAGAAAATTTTCTCTTCAAAGACAACTCTCCACGGCAGGAATGAATTAGGTTGAATAAACCTAATTGTGGTTCACTTATATAATGAGGCAAATATCCCTTCCACCCCTCAAGTTTAGCAACAACCCAAAATTAGGTGGAATTGCATATGAACCCTTATTTAATTATTTAGTCATATATTAATACGAATATTGATATTAACTTTAATAATTAAATTCATAATTTTAATAAATTACTCCAATAATAAAATTGGACATAGGCTACAACCTCAGTAAATTTAATTACATAGCAAAATTACCAATATGCCCATTCATCTAAAAGACGAATATAGCCTTCCAAAAAAGTCACCATCCTTAAACTGTCTTTTAAGTGTGTGACCCGTAGGCTCCTTATCATATCGGCAATGAGTAGTATTGCGATAGACACCAATCAATCATCTCACTACACACAGACCAAGATTGGCCCCTAGCAAGGCATCATGGCCACCCAATAGATTCAGATTCAGCGAAATAGTTACCTATCATGATATGGTTACCGTTCAATCAAATCATTTCATCATCTGTTATCTCATCAAGGCTGAGGTACAGAAATAGTGCCAACCTTAGTTATTCTCGATATCTCTGTATTCAGTTACTGGACCAATGATCAGAATAATAAATTGGATTAAGCAACAACTCAATCCCATTGTGGCCACAGCTTTAGTGTCATTGCCATTCACTAAATTACGCCGTGAGATAACTTCTCCCGTATCCGAGAGTGATGAATTCTCTGTCGATCCACCATAGTTTTGATACACTCCTTGATGTAGCTAATCACTATCGTATTGATAGCTTTAAATAGAATTACGCTGGGCTAGTGTTAAACTACACCAATTGGTGCACAAGGCTCTCCAGTGATCTCAAGTCTAATGATCACATGCACTACCATGTATTAGATGATTTGTTCCATAGACACTAGGGTTACTATCTATGTGGAATCCTCTAGTGGGCCAGTCCAGTGAACTTGCCTACAACAAGCACTCATGTGTTACACCAAGTTGTCGGTAAACAACCTTGACAAGTGAGATCAGTCATTACCTTTTGGCAGGGTTGTTCAACACTATGATAGCCTTATTGTATTATCTGTTCCTTGGTCAGAATAATACTGGGGCCATGTTCATTTCTAGAATGGCCACCATATGTGATCATAGGGTTCTCACTATCAAGATTCGAAACACTTGATACCCTCATCACGGTTCTACCATCCTAAGAACATATATCAATGCATACAATTATGATTTACATGATATAGTACAAAAATGCCTTTTATTGATTGATAAACATTATTACAAAGAGTCAATTCTACAATAATTGATTGGCTCTAGGGTACCTACTCTAACACTTACATGTGGCGGTCAAGAATGATTCAATTCAAGACTAATCAAATATTACATAGGAATGAGCAGAAAGAACAATTATAAATAAATCCTAATTCAAATCCTAGAAGTCTTCAAGATTCCTTGACTTTCCATTTCGGGAAAGGGACAAGGAGCCACCCAAGTCTTGTCTTCTTGTCTTCGGCCAAAAGAGGAAAGTGTGGACCACTTTGACATAACAAACTCCAAGGTCCATGTGAGGTTCCCATGTGCTAGTTAGGCTTTCCCTCCTTAATTTCCTTCCCAATTAAGTCATTAGAATCCTACCAAATGATATTGCATCCATCCAAATGTTGGGCTTGGAATAAGGAAATCATCAATTGTGGGCTTGGGACGGTTTGGGCTTAAATTGGGCTGCTTGGCTTTATCTTGACCAAACACACCCCCTTGGGCCGATCCACTAAATAGCCTTTGTTCCTTAATTTCTCCTTGGCCGAATTGGCATCTTTGATCTCCTTTGGTTCTTCAATGATTTTAACAAGTGCATGGGCTTGATTCACATCATCGGGCGAACTTGCATGCACCTGCAACTTATCTCTCGGGACACTAGAATTACTAGGTAGGTAAGAACTCCAATTGGAACTTCAGTTGGCAACCCCTACTAAGGGCCGAGATGAATCAAACTCATGACCTCTTGAGTAATACACTTAAGAGTCTTAGTTAACCATCGACCACGTAGTGATGGTTTTCTTTTTATAGATTGGTTGGTAATATCTTGATTTCTTTAGGGCGAACAACATGCACCCACCCATAGTTTGCTGTAAAGACAATTAGGTATCCAAAAAGTTTGAAAATGACAAATAACCACTTTTCGTCAGGTTCAGTTAGGGAATTATGTCCGCTAAAGGACAACAAAGTTGGAAAAGACTGGAATGCACTTGAAAGTTTGATATTATATTCTTTTATTAATTTATGACAAGTCAACTCAGTCAATTACATAAATACCCATAATATTTACATTAAATTACTAGTATGCCCTATGAGTTTGTAAAAGATAGCCTTCTTTATCTTCTCTTTCTTTTACTTCTCTTCTCCCTCTCCAATCAAATGCAATAGTAAATAGTTTTTGAAACTCATTAAAGCAAAGTCAATTAAACAGAATCATAAGGGAGACAAGTCCACCCTTGGCACGGAGTAGCATCGCAAGGCACAAATGCGCGTCTCCTATCATGGCCAGCCACCATAACTAATGCTTTACCATTTTAATTGTTAGATCCAGAAAGTAGAAAGATAGAAGAAGAGGAAGAAGAGATGGGAGAGAAAGAAGATAGGAGACATAAAGAGTGGAGAGAACAAAATTTATAAAAGAAATGGTAAAGGAAAGAGAAAAAAAATTAGGTTTTTTTTTTTTTTTTTTTCCCTAGATATGCAAAACAGAGAGAAGAGGGGGAGAGGAAGAAGAGAAGTAAAAGAAAGAGAAAATAGAAAAGGCTATCTTTTACAAACTCAGAGGGCAGACTAGTAATTTAATGTAAATAATATGGGTATTTACGTAATTGATTGAGTTGACTTGTTATAAATTAATAAAAGAATATAATATCAAACTTTCAAGGGCATTCCAGACTTTTCAAGCACTGTTATCCTTTAGTAGACGAAATTCCATAACAAAACTTGACGGAAAGTGGTTGTTTGTCATTTCTAAACTTTTTGGTCATACCAAATTGTCTTTACGACAAATTATGGGTGGGTTCATGTCTTTCGCCCATTTCTTTACTATGAATTTCATATTTAGTTTAATAGTGATTTTTAAAAGGTAGTACCGTAGTAGTAGACTTTCATGTTCTCACTCAGACTTTACCCTTGGAAAACAATGAGTAGGGATTATTAGTGATAGGGCATTTTATTAAAAGACCATGTCAAGTTTAAATTTAATTAAAACGCTATGAAATTTAAAGTGCTAACTAAATAGCCTTATTATTGATTAAGGGTAATTAAACATGATTAATGGTTAATTAAGATTAATGAAGTATTGTGTAATCTTTTAAAAATTATACTATGTCCCCAAAAACCTGAAATTCTTGCAAACAAACCCAAACACCTTCTCCTTCTTCCTCCCGCCATTAACGCATCCCTCCATTGGTTGTTATTTCTTCTTAGCTTTATCTACATCTTCTTCTTCCGTCTATATCTTCTTCTCCGTCTACATCTTCTTCTTCCTCCTTCCTTTACATATTCTTCTTCCTCCACCATTAAAACTTTCTTTATCCTCCGCCATTAACATCTTCTCCACCAAAGATTCGCCTCCTCCTCCTCCTCCTCCTCCTCCTCCTAGCATTTCATCCAGGTATGTGTATCTCCTCTTTGCATTTTATATTTCGATTTACAAAGATTTAATGATGGATTAGGCTTCGGTTATGATTTTGATTTAGTTGTTTAGGTTGTTGGATTGTGTTTGATGTAATGCAAGTTGAAAGGAGTGAAATTTGTTGAATATTTTCTTGCATTGTGGGTAGTTGGGGGTGGTAGCACTGATTGTAGGTGGAGATGATTGAAAATATGTCCTGGATCTGATGGATCGCTTAAGTGATCTGGTATGTCTGGTATAATGCAGCAGATCACAGATTGCTTAAGAGATCAGGTATATGGTAAAAGATCGCTTAAGTGATCTGCTATAAGTCTGATATATGGCAGCAGATCACTTAAACGATCAAGTATATGATAGAAGATCGCTTAAGTGATCAGACTTATTTATACCAGATCACTTAAACCAAAGCGATCTAGTACCAGATCGCTTAAGCGATACACCACATCACTTAAGCGACTCTATAAATGCTTTTTAAAATCCGTCAACCCTTAATATATCGATTAATATTTTTTTCTTCTTGCATAATAGATACTTGGCTATTATTAGACATGGGACAAGTTGTTTTGGGTGTTGAATATTTTGGTGAGTGGGTGGAGGAAGAAAGTTGCTGGAAGTGGATTGGGAAGAGCAAATAAGTTATACCAATTGTTGTGAGCACAGAGGTTAGTTTTCATGAGTTGATTGATGAAATAGTTAGAATAGGTGATTTGAATTGCTCACATAGTGATATAGTTGTGAAGTATGTTTTAAGCAAAGTTCCTGAACATTATAAGGTACCCCCTGCTATATTAAAGTCGGATGAAGGTGTGAAGTTATATATGCTTGATGTGGGCAATAATGGTTCGAGGTCGATTTTAAGGGTTTCTTTTATGGATAAATCGTTGGAAGTTGGTTCAAAAGGAAGGGGATAACGAGGAAGTTGGTGGAGAGAATGCTAGTTTTAATTTTAACTACTAGAGCATTGATTTCGCAGTTGAAAAAACAAGAATAGACGATGATTTGGGTGGTGAGGAGGACATTGTAGAAGAGGTTGGTCATGTGGGGCAGAATGAAATTGTGGACAAGAAGGACCCCGTACATGTTCCTGCAGATGTAGAGATTCGTATAAATACAGATTATGCAGAAGGTATAGCTTGTGAGGAAGAGAACACTATGGTCGTTTATGCAAGTTTCGAGGCAACAATTGCGGGTACTAGTGAATCACCTCATGTTTTTATTGATGGATCGGACTTGCACATAGGGTATTTATTTGACAACAAGGAGGAAGTGGTGAGAAAGCTAAAACTTGTTGCCGTGAGAGGTAATTTTGAGTTCATCACCAAAAAGTCTAATTTATTGGTAGTGACGGTTGCATGTCGTGACTGAAAGTGCAAGCGGCGGGTTTATTGTAGAAGGTTGGTGGAGTCTGAAAAATTTATTGTTAGCATATATACCCCTGAGTACACATGTGGGTTGGGACATATTTCATATGAGCATCGACAAGCCTTCGCTGATGTTATTGGAATATTTGTCAAAAGTCAGTTTGTTGACAGGAAAGGTCAATCTCATAAGTACATTTAGAGACTTGTGTGCACAGAGTTGGGATGCGATGTTAGTTACTGGAAATGCTGGAAAAGGAGACAACATGCACAAGATTTTGTGAGGGGCACGCCAGATCATGGGTACGTAGTATTAGAAGCGTACTGTTATATGCTTGAGTTGATAAACCAAGTTAGAAAGACGACCTTGAAGTGGGACAAGAATATGGGGTTTACGTATTTTTTTGTTGCTTACGGTGCTGCTATAAGGGGTTTTGTAAACATGAGAAAAGTGTTGGCTGTTGATGGTTGATTTTTTGACAAGAAAGTATGGAGGTACATTATTGGTGGCCACTACATAGAACTGCGAGAATCATGTTAGAGTAGATGCCCTAGAGTCAATCAATTATTATAGAATTGACTCTTTGTAATAATGTTCATTAATCAATAAAATGCATTTTATTCTATATCGCGTAAATCATTATTATTGTAATATGTATTAATATATGTCCTTAGAATGGTAGAACTGTGATGAAGTTATCAAGTGTTTCAAATCTTGATAGTGAGAACCCTATGAGCACATATGGTGGCCATTCTAGAAACGTCCGTAGCCCTATTATTATTTTGAAGTAAGGGGATAGATAATACGGTAAGGCTATCATAGTGTTGAATGACCCTGTCAAAAGGCAGTGACTAATCTCACTTGTCAAGGTTGTTTGGTGACAACCTAGAGCAACACATGGGTACTTGCTGTAGGCGAATACACCGCAGCAAGTTCACTGGACAGACCCACCAGAGGATTCCATATGGATGGTAACCCCAATGTCTATGGAACAAATCCTCTAACGAATGGTGGTGCATGTGATCCTTAGACTTGAGATCATCGGAGTGCCTTGTGCACCGATTGGTGCAGTTTGACACTAGCCCAACGCAGTTCTATTCAGAGTTGTCAATATAGTGGTGATTGGCTGCATCAATGAGTGTATCAAGACTATGGTGGATTGACAAAGGATTCATCACTCCCGGGTATAGAAAAGTTATCTCACGGCCCAATTCAGTATATGGCAATGACACTAAAACTGTGGCCATAGTGGGATTGAGTTGTTGCTCTATCTATTTTATAATACAGGTCATTGGTCCAGAAACTGAATACATAATATCGAGAGTAATCAAAGGTTGACACTATTTATGTGCCTTCGTCTCGTTGAGATAACGTATGATGAAATGATCGGATTGTACGGTAACCATATCGTTGACAGGTAGCTACTTTGCTGAATCCAAATCTATCGGGTGACCATGATGCCTTGTTAGGGGCCAATCTTGGTCTGTGTATTAGTGAGACAATTAATTGGTGTTAATCACGATACTATACACTGCCGGTATGATGAGGAGCCTATGAGTCACACACATAGAAGATAATTTAAGACTCAAGAAGAAAGAATGGCGTTTTCGTCTTTCTAGGCAAAAATGTATTTTGGTAATTTTACAGTGCAATTAAATTTGCTGAGGTCGTAGCCTTTATTTAATTTATTAGAAAAATTAAATAAGTGAAATTACGTTTAAATATGTGTTCGCATATATTTAATTAAATCATCATTATTGTTAAATGTTAATATATAGATTAAATATATATTAATTGATTTTAATTGAGATAATGATGAAACAAAAAATAAAATATCTAATTGGGAGTGTTTGGTAACATGGGGTGTTTGGGTTGGAGCCCAAGCCTATTCCATATGGGAATAGGGCATTAAAATAACATTATAAAAGAAAATGTTTCTTTGAAAAATATAAGAGATTTTCATTAGTTTATTTTTCTTTGAAAAGGCACAAACACAGCAACCCCAAATACTCTCCCACGGCAGTATTCCATTTTGCCCAAAATCAATTCATTTGATTTTTCTTCTTTAATCTTAAAGCTAAGGAGGATCTAGCAAATCCCTCCTTAGTTCTTTGTGATTGTCTTCATGTGGACTACGTGGGTTCGATCCTACACTTGGGTCGGTAGCAAAACGTTCATTGACAAATTTAGAGGAGCCTCCAAACGTGTGTTTGTATTTCTAAAATCATGATTAATTTCTGCAGATTTCTATTTTAACATAAACTGTAAAATTGTACCTTTGATCTTGGCTCAATGGGAACGATCCTTGTTATTATGATTTTGTTTTCCGCTGCGTATATGGACCGTTTCCTAACAAATCACACATATCTCGTTGCTTTGTGTGTGGTTGACTTTGAGAACAACAAGTCGTGGACTTGATTTTTTCAGTAATTACTTACGATAGTACCTGACAGTGACGAGTTATGCATAATATTCGATAGACATAACTTTATAAAGAAGAGGATTGCCATTATTTACCTTCAAGCACATAACGAATTTTGTATGAGGCAACTTGGCAAGAACATAAAACAAAATTTTAAGTGTGCTAGCCTTCTTCAAACTTACTACATGGCAACAAAAGCTTATCGAGTTAATGAGTTCGAGGAGCACTTCCAGCAAATCCGAATCAAGGATGTTAGAATTGCTAAGTATCTTGAGCATGATGTTGGTTTCTAAGCGATGGAGTAAAGCTTACTTTCCTGGAAGAAGGTTCGATGTCGTGACCACTAACATAGCCGAGTCCATGAATTTGAAGTTGTTAATAGAAAGAAAGTTTCCAATTGTTGCCATTTTTGATGCAATCTAGAGGACATTGTCACGGTGGTTCCATGAGTGTCGTACGGAGTCAAATAATTTTACCGCAACCCTTGTTCCATCAGTTGAAAAATTATTGTGAGAACATATGGAACTGTCAAATGCACTGTTTTCCTATCCTCTCAATGCTCAAGAGTTCACCGTGCACAGTTGTGGTCTGGATGCCCTCATTAACCTTCTTAGTAAAACTTGTAGTTGTAAAGTGCTTGACATTCAACGTTTACCATGTCCTCATGCACTAGCAGCATTGAAACACCAACGTAAGCCGGATTTTGGTTCAAGAATTTACACGAAACTTTGCTTCCTTCTCTATATGGCAAACCACTACATGCTGGCTTATTCAGAAACTATATATCCAGTTTCGGTGCTGCCAGAGTTGCTTGACATTATCATTCATCCACCATTCAAGAAGACAGAAAAGGGCAGAAAGGAGTTAAGCTTATTCCATCAGCTTGTGAGGTTCCTCGGAGGATGAATAAGTGCTCAATTTGCAAGCAACCTGGCCACAAGAAAAGCAGTTGCTAGAATCGATCACATGTAAATCAAGAAAATTAGGTTCGAATCGATCAGAAGCGAGTAAGCAAACAACATGCCGTTAGATCTATAGATAACAACAAATCGCTTAAGTGATCTGCTACTCATATCAGATCTAGTGAACACCAAATTGCTTAAGCGACAGTAGATCGCTTAAGCGATCTTCTGCTTACCAGATCTGGTGATCACCAGATCGCTTAAGCGATTTGATCAACTTATTATGTTTCTCTTGGCTGAATGTCAATCTTTTGTGGTGCATTAAACTGATTTTATGTCTTTGTATTTCTAGGTATGCCATTAAGAAGAAGGATGAAATTGAGAGAGTTGTTAAGGCTAACCGTTGAAGACTTATTAGTGAATCGAGAGAGTTGCCAAGGCCAACCGTTGAAGATGTATTAGTGAATCGAGAGAGTTGCCAAGGTCAACTGTTGAAGACTTATTAGTGAATCAAGAGAGTTGCCAAAGCCAACCTTGAAGACTTGTTGTATGAGTTGTCTTTCAAACTGATTGACATGGATAGAGCTTGAAATTTGTAATAGAATTTGAAATTTGTTGCAGGCTAGTTGGTTGCAATAGTTTATGGTGGAGAGGGTGGGTTTGGAGTTAATGGGGGTTAGGATATTGAAGTGAAAAAAAATAATTAATAATAATAAATATTTGATAAATGAAAAGGACTAACAAAAATAATAAAATAACCATAGATCATTTAGTTTTATGAACGGTGCTGCAACTCTGCAAAACCATCTGCACAAACAATCTTTTGACTGGTCATTCAAACTTCATCTAGTCTTTGAAATAACAACTCTTTTTAAAATCAGACCGAGAAGAATCTCAAAAGAGTGTAATATTTATCAATGCTCTGACAATTTCACTGTCTTCTTCTACGTCCATATCTTAACTCTGAAGCCATTTTCTTGCTCGAACTTTTAACATCTTTATGTTCCGAAGAAAGAAGAAGAAGATCTATTCACAAAGCTTGCATGGTTATCTAATTCTCTTCTACCCAAATCTCTACCCTTGAATTTGAGAATGAATTATTCTAAGTACAAAAAGAAATTAGCCTTGATCGCTTAAGCGATCACGACTTATGTATACTGGATCGCTTAAGCGATCTCTTACATCGCTTAAGTGATCTTGTATTTGAGATTGAAATATTCTAAGTACAAAAGGAAATTAGCCTTGATCGCTTAAGTGACGTGGGATATCGCTTAAGTGATCACGACTTGTGCATACTAGATCGCTTAAGTGAGAGCCCACATTGCTTAAGCGATCTTGTATTTGAGAACGATTATTGTCAAGTACAAAATAAAAAAGTCTTGATCGCTTAAGCGATGACGACTTATCTATATAGTCGTTTAAACGAGATCCCACATCGATTAAGCAACCTTGAATTTGAGAAGGAATTGTGAAGTACAAAGAAAATTGGCCTTGGTTGCTTAAATGACTTAGGATATCGTTTAAGCGAGCGATCATGCATTATCTAGTATACATAAGTCGTGATCGCTTAAGTGATAGCCCACATCGCTTAAGCGATCAAGACTAAATTCCTTTTGTACTTGGAATAATTCATTCTCAAATACTGGATCACTTAAGCCATATCAGATATCGTTTAAGTGATCTAGTATACAAGATACCTTAAGTGATCCAATATACAGGATCATTTAAGCGATATTAAATACAGGATCACTTAAGCGATGTCAAATATTGCTTCAGTGATCCAGTATATATAAGCCGTGATCGCTTAAGCAATAGCCCACGTCGCTCAAACGATCAAGGTTAATTTCCTTTTGTACGTAGAATATTTTATTCTCAAATACACGATTGCTTAAGCGATGTAAGAGATCGCTTAAGCGATCCAGTATACATAATCCGTGATTGCTTAAGCGATAGCCCACGTTGCTTAAGCGATCATGGCTAATTTCTTTTTGTACTTAGAATAATTCCTTCTCTAATTCAAGGGTAGAGATTTGGGTAAAAGAGAACTACAAAACCATGCAAGCTTAGTGAAGAGATCTTCTTCTTCTTTTTTCGGAACATAAAGATATTAAGAGTTTGAGCAAGAAAATGCTTCAGAGTTGAGATATGATGAAGAAGAAGACAGTGAAATTTTTAGAGCATTGATGAATATTACACTTTTTTAAGATTCCTCTCGGTCTGATTTTAAAAAGAGTTGTTATTTCAAGGACTAAACGAAGTTTGAATGACCAGTCAAAAGATTGTTTGTGCAGATGGTTTTATAGAGTTACAACACCATACATAAAACTAAATGATCTACGATTATTCTATTATTTTTGTTAGTTCTTTTCATTTATTTAATATTTAATATTATTAATTATTTTTTTCATTTCAATAGAATGTGAAAATAACACTGGTGTCTTTGTCAGTGAGCACCATACATAAAACTGAATGATCTATTGTTATTCTATTATTTTTGTCAGTTCTTTTCATTTGTGAAATGAGGTACGTTTCTACTAACGTGTCACACCTTATAACACAAAACTCAATATGTGTTAATAACCGATGTCGCTTAAGCGATCAAGCCTAATTTGCTTCTTTTCTACCGAATCTTGTGATGTTGTGAACGTTCGAAGTTAACATTAACGTTACTTAAAAAAAAAAAAAAAACAGATAAGCGATCCAGTGTATATAAGCCTTCGTCGCTTAAGCGACTAAGGCCAGTTATTGTCAAAATCATCCTCAAGTGCACAATTGTTTAAGTGATTCAAGGTCTTGCTTAAGTGATCTAGTATATTTAGCCTTGGTCGCTTAAGCGATACCATACATCGCTGAAGCGATCTAGTCAAAGGCAAAATCAAGATCATCCTAAGTGCGCGATCGCTTAAGCAATCTAGTCAAAGGCAGAATCAAGATCATCCTAAGTCCACGATCGCTTAAGCGATCCAGGTTTCGCTTAAGTGATCCAGTATATTTAGCCTTGGTCACTTAAGCGATACCATACATCGCTTAAGCGATCTAGTTAAAGGCAGAATCAAGATCATCCCAAGTGCACAATCGCTTAAGTGATTCAGGTCTCGCTTAAGCAATATAATACATCGCTTAAGCGATCTAGTCAAAGGCAGAATCAAGATCATCCCAAGTGCATGATCGCTTAAGTAATTCAGTCTCGCTTAAGCGATCCAGTATATTTAGCCTTGGTCGCTTAAGCGATACTATACATTGCTTAATCGATCTAGTCAAAGGCAAAATCAAGGTCATCTCAAGTGCATGCTCGCTTAAGCAATCCAATATATTTAGCCTTGGTCATTTAAGCGATGCCATACATTGCTTAATTGATCTAGTCAAAGGCAGAATCAAGTTCACCCCAAGTGTAGGTCTCGCTTAAGAGATCCAGTATATTTAGCTTTGGTTATTTAAGTGATACCATATATCGCTTAAGCGATCTAGTCAAAGGCAGAATCAAGATCATCCCAAGTGCACGATTGCTTAAGTGATCCAGTTCTCGCTTAAGCAATCCAGTATATTTAGCCTCAGTTGCTTAAGCGATAACATGCATCGCTTAAGCAATCTAGTCAAAGGCAGAATCAAGATCATCCCAAGTGCACAATCACCCAAGCGATCTAGTATATTTAGTCTTGGTCGCTTAAGCGATCTAGTCAAAGGAAGAATAAAGATCATCCCAAGTGCATGATTGCTTAAGTGATTCTAGGTCTTGCTTACGCGATTTTAGGTCTCGCTTAAGCAATCTAGTAAAGATAACCCTTGATTGCTTAAGCGATATCCAACGTCGTTTAAGCGATCATGGCCAACACATATTAATTCCAGCTTTTCTTCTCAATTTGACAACCTAAAATCACCAACGCATATTAATTCCATCTTTTCTCCTCAAGTTGACAACCTAAAATCACCAACACTATTAATTCCATCTTTTCTCCTCAATTTGACAACCTAATTGCATCAACGCATTAATTCCATATTTTCTCCTTAATTTGACAACCTATTTGCATCAACACATACAAATGCCATTTAACAAGATTACTAAATAAACTGAAAGTCAAAAGAGGGAAAGAAACACTGAATTGCTCTTCTATAAATCTAAAATGTGTCAATTACATGAAAATACAACATTATAAACAAGAAATAAATGTCCTACATACACCCAAACTAAAAGCAACGTCGACAGCCTCTATCCTCCATTTTCATCATTGTCTTCAGCCACTTCCCCGTCCTCCAAAATTATCCAGTACCCTTTCGGCATCAACAGTAGCAGCAACAGCCTCTTCGTTTTCTTCTACAACACCACTTCTATCATTATCTAGCCTTGGCTTTGACAACAAAGCATACATAATATCAGTTTAATGCACCACAACCCAATTATCAACACCCTGACGCCTAACAACACCAGCTGATCCAATTCAAGACAACTCAATACGAAATGCAATTCACATAAACTACAAAACTCTAAGTCCAACTTCCATACCTATTCATGACAACATCAATAATGACTTGGATTGGGTTTTGGTCAGTCAAAAGGGATCCATATGCCCATGGAAGCACTCAACAACCAAGCACTGCCGAAAGTTGCTCATTGTATCATCATTCATGCTGTCCATTGGGGTGTTGGTCATGTCGAACTCAATAAATTTTAGTGCATATGTCTCGCAATTAGCAACACAATAGGAGGAAGACATTAGCATTAGAATCAGCTTATAAAACAATTGTATTATGTAAATTTTATACAAAATTTGCCTTGCGTCATTTGTTGGGATGGGAACGTGCTTGTGTAGCCACTTTTCTGTTAATAGTTCTTCACCCAAGTACTGAAACATCCTGCTATTTGCAATAGCCGTGGGAACAATGTACACAACGGTTGCATCTCCATGTCCAACTGCCTCTCTTGACAAATACTTGGGTTGCAATCAAGGATATGTTAGCAAGCCCTCCTCTAGTAACCAAACAACGGTTATCCAATGCATATCTTTGATATTCACGATGCAGTATACTCTTTTCACGTTTACCCAACTGTTGTCATATTTGGGCATTTCCCCCCGTACATACTACATTATCCTCTCATCAAATTGAAAATCAATAAAGACACTGTTGAAGTCCTCTACGACCATTCTTTTCTGCTTGCCTCCTTTTGTTGCACCTCTACGATTGGCCTTTTTCATTAACTTATCATATGTAATTGCTAAGCCTTAGCCAAAGGCCACATCGGTGATGGAACAGTACAGATACAAAATATCACCATTAGTGCTTTGTCATAACCTCATATGTGCCAATACCTCATCAATGTGTCGCATCAAATCAAAACAACATGATAAGTGTCTATTCAAACACCGTAGAACGATTTTTCCTTAAGTAGATTGTTTTGTTTTAACAGATCGCTTAAGCGACCTCCTTAAAAAAAAAAAAAAATAGATCGCTTAGGCGATTCAGTATACAATACCTTATGGAAAACATAAGTAAAAATAAGGAAAGATACGGGAAAATAACTCACTGAGTTGTTGAGTCACCTGCCCATTGTCAACATCTTTTCAAACCACTCCCGGGGATAATCCTTAGTCTTGCACTTCACACAACCATCACTTCCTTTCTCATTGTAATATGCATAGAATAGTTTTTGCTTTTCCTCATCTATTGGCCTATACAAATCGATCTTTAACTCCTTCGTTTTCACTTCTCCACTTCCTCCACCTTCCTCCTCCCCCTCCTCCATTTTGACTTCCCCACTTCCTCCACCTTCCTCCTCACTCTCCTCCATTTTTGCTTCTCCACTTTCATGGACTTCCTCATTTTTTTCTTCGTTCTCATCTTCTTTCCATATGTTATTGCTATGCAAGGAGATTTTATGTGCTTACTCTTTCGGCTCTCTCTTATATGCTAAGGTTGCACTTCAAACACTTTCAATACCCCACTAACCTCCTCCTCCACCCTATCAACTTTCTCTGTCACCTTATCAACTTTCTCTGCCACCTTTTTCATTTAGTCTTCCATCTTCTCAAACCTCCGCCACCTTTTTCATTTAGTCTTCCATCTTCTCAAACCTCTCATAAATAGCAGTTGTAAAACTGTCAAAGAGACCGTTTATGAGGTCAACCACTCCATTCTCCCGACGCCTCGGCAAATCGTTACTTGTTGTACCAATTTGCCAATTGGGTGGAGGCGTATGAACCTCTACATCTTCCTTCTTCTCCTCCCTCCCCCCTATTGGAGCTTCATCCTCCTAGCCTCAAACATATGCTCAAGCAGTGGCCTTGCAGCTGTACTCAAATGCGTGACCTTTTCTATATCCCTCATTGGCGGTCTATCCTTTCATCTATTACATCGTTTAATGCTGTGAATGATGTAGCATACTAAGCTCCCAATTCACCCCTACTAGGGGTGAGGAAGGGACAGACGACTCCCTCCAATAAGGAAAAAAATCAATCAAATTTAAGTCACATTTAAAAGCAAGTGCATATTAAAAAAATTAATCTTTTAATCTTACCCGAGCCACTTGAATTTCCATTTCTATTTTATCATAGTCCCATTGGGCACACTTCTCGGTGTGCCACTGCAACATCCTAAGAAATTGTAGTGGCTCATCCGAGTCTTCTTTCGCCCCCTGCCTTAGCCAGGATAGGGATGACCTTATACATCCAAGCCTATCTTGTAAAAAAAAACAGTCCATATCATAATTAAAACACATATAATACAAAAATATAACAAAAAACTATTAATATTTACCTGCATTGCCCATGGGAAGCCAAACAAATTGTAAGCACTTGTCTCTCCTTGTCGACATATGGGCGGTGCTTTATCGCTATGTCTTTTCCACGCAAGGACTCAATGGGTAGCTGAAATGATGACCTTCCTCACGGATAAGCATTAAAGAACTCATGGTTGCTTGCAAACAGCACCCAATCCATATTAATGGCTTTTGTTGAATCACAAGCCATTAGGATGGAATGCAAGAGCCATACTAGACACATCTTAAGCTTCTCTGAAGAGGTATACCCATCTTCTCTTAACCTCTCCTCTAAATCGTGTGCCGTAATAGATGCCTGCCTCGCCAAAACCTTTCTAACCAAGTTTTCAACTGCCCTACTCTTCTTTATTCTCTCTTGCTCTTTTTCTTTTGGAAATGCCCCATATCTTAGGCTTGTCATCAAGGCAATTTCCATCATCCCAAAACGTAGTGGCTTTCCATCCACCACGAACCACATTTCAATTTTTTTTGCTTTTAACTGAGTGCAACAACATATAATGCACTGCCTGCCCCCGGAACGCCTTATTCCAATTGTCTCCTATGTCCACAAAATGATCGAAACAACAATCTTTGAATCGGTCCATACCCCTCTTTTGTTCACTTAAAATATCCTTTATTCTCATAAACACTTGCCAACTCGACCTAACCGTCACCCTTACGGGAAAGTATGGTATCCTATCGCTTACAACCTCCAACCCATAGTCTTTATAATTTATGCTTCGTAAACATTGCACAATCGATATAAACTAAATATCAACAAAAAAAAAAAAAAAAAAAGAAAAAGAAAAAGAAAAAAGAAACCAAAACAATCAATAGGTTGCCAATCTAGGGGATATAGGCATTGAGGGCATCGGGGAGTGGGTGTTTTTGGCTTCGAGAGGACTGGGGAAGCCAATGCAGGCCCTACAAAGGCTGTTGTGGTAGGTTCGATGGCTGAGGATGGCAAGAGGGGGTGGAATAAGGGGGGCTGCCCTACATATTGCAGGGCTGGCCACGCACATATGCGTGCACTATTGTGCGTGGCCAGCCTCCCTATTCAGCCATCCCAAACCCTCTAACCTCCCACAAACAACCTCTCTACGACTTCCCTTGCTTCTCCCATCCTCTGGAACCTAAACAAAGCCACTCCCCAATGCCCGCCAACTACTCGACAAAACACCACAACCATCGTAACAATCAAAACCAACATATCCCCCAAATTCGCACAAACCAATAATTTTTTCATCAAATGGTAAAAAATGTACCTTTTCTTCATCGGCATCCTCCTCCTCACCTGAATTCTCTCCGACGTCTTCCTCTTCAGAACCATTTTTAGTTTTTCCTGTCTGTTCTTGTGCCACCGTCGTGTCCTCTGCTGCTGGACCAACTTCACTCATTAGATGATCCATCGAAGCGTCTTCTTCGACAACCTTTGAACAGTCGCCGCCGTCGGACTCTAGGATTTGGAGTGGGGTTGGGTTTTCCTCATTTTTGTTAATATTAGCCATGATTTTTGTGTAACTAATAGCAATACAAAGATTTAAGATCAAATATTAGCTGGAAATTGGGAACTTTAATCACCGAAAATCGCAGAGAGATGGGGTGTTTTCGTCGGTTGTTTTCTGGGTGGCTTCCTTCGATTTAGCGATTTTGAATGTGAGGGTGGTCGTTTTTTAATTTTCAAAATTTAAACAAATTTCCATTAATTAACTATTACCCTTATACGTTTCAATCTTTTCACTCTAGCCCTTTTTTTTGCATGTTTAGTAACACTTAAGTGTGCCACCTTAGATTTTTAAAGTTAAAAAACTACAAACTTTTTTCAGGGTCTTTTTTTAAATTCAAACTTGGGATGTTTGGCGAGTTAAATCTTCTCAATTAGTGACTAAAAAGTAAAAACATCGGGGATTTACATACATGTTAGGCTGTAAATTATGAAACGCGAAACCTTTAGGGGGCGTTTGGTTCGAATGTTAGAATTACTAGGAATGTTGGATTACTGGAAAGATAGATTACCTTGAAAGATTATTGGAAATCTTTAAGAAAATGTGTTTGGTTAGTTGGTGGGTATGTTATATTAATATGGTTGGTTATGGGGAATAAATTGGTGGGTATGTGATTTAAATTACTAAATTGTCCCCTTTACAAATATGAATATAATATTATTTTTATTATTAAT
This sequence comes from Pistacia integerrima, assembly GCA_026225825.1. Lineage (NCBI taxonomy): Eukaryota > Viridiplantae > Streptophyta > Magnoliopsida > Sapindales > Anacardiaceae > Pistacia > Pistacia integerrima. The sequence continues at coordinate 22,981,828 of CM047750.1, forward strand.
TTTTGAATAATTTTTTTTAACCCCCAATATTTCAGATTTAGTTAAAACACCCCTGCTTATATAAAACTTTAATTTATTATGAAATCACCCCTGCCTCCTGCCACCGCCTGCTGCCACCGCAGACCACCGTCGGAAGTCTCCGAAAGTCCCCATCAGCAACTCACCATGACCAAGAGGCTTCGATATGGCCGTTTACGGCCATAGCGAAGCCTCCCACAGAAACTCGTTCTTTTTTAGGGACTCCGACGAGTTTTCAAAGGCGGTCCGTGGTGGTTGGCCGCTGTAGGCGGTGGTGGCTAGGTGGCAGTGGTGGTGGTGGCTGAGTGGCAGTGGTTTGTAAATTGTTTTAAATTCAAGGACATTATTGTCCAAAATTTTAGTTAAATAAGGGTAAAATTGAAATAGGATATTAATGTAAATTTATTTTAAAATGAGGGCATTATTGTCCAAAATTTTTATTAATAAGGGATAAAATTGTAACAAAAAAGGATAACCCTGGTAATCTCAGAATACCTAAAAAAATAGAGGTAATCAGATTACCTCAAATATTACCAATAATAGTTACTCTTAGTATTTGAAGATTACCAAAATCTTATATTACTTGATAACCAAACATGATAATCAAGTAATATCAGATGATAATTTGACATTACCGCTAACCAAACGCCCCTTACGGGAGGTGGAGGGCACTTAATAGTTGATAATGCCTGTTCTTCTAAAAATTCGTAATAGGTTATAAAAAAAATAAAAGAAATGTATTCAGATGCAGGGACTAATATTTTCGAACTATTGAGGGCTAAACTAAAGGAAAGAAACACACGAGCACAACATCGCGGGAAACGCCCGAAACGACACCGATTTCTCTTTGTAATTTTATTTGATGATACAAAGGTTTCATTTCTTTCTCTGTTTATAGATTCTGTATATTTTTATGCATTAGGTTTATAACTCGAGCTTTCTACATGATTAAAAGCCGTTTTAAGTAGAAGAAGCACTTTTTAGATAAGCCGTTATTCGAAGCACTTTTTACGCAAAGACAATGTTGCAATGGATGGGAGGATCGAGGCGAAAAGTGGCATCTGTGAGTATAAAAATCTCTGGAATTTTTGATTTGTGTGAATTTAATGGCTAATATTTATGAGATGTTCTTGATGTCTATTTTTTTCAGTCAAGAAAGTCTACACAGAAGAGGTAACAGCAAAACTTTCTATATTCCCCTGATTTATTATTAGTTTTTTTTGTTTTTTTTGTTTTTTTTGTAAAGTGAGATTTTGTTGTTGGAAGCAATTAGTAGTGTGTTTGTTGTTGTGAAAAATTGAAGGCAAAAGCAATATTTTGAACAAAGGAAACGACAACAACAGCAGACCGTTGGATTAGACATCTCTGTTGATCATAAACAACATAGATCCCTTGACGTTCTCAGTTTGCTCAACTTGTCAACATCTTCTCAACAACACTACTCTGTTTGTCCCAATGGTAAATATTTTAAAATCCTATTGTTTGGAATGCAAAAGAAAACCTTTTTTTTGTGAAATAATGTAAACATAAAGAACATGGTATTTGTTAATGCATTTGAATGGTTAAAATTCAATTTAATGTTTTTCATTTACAAGGTGCATCAATTGTGCAAGTTGTGTTGAGTTTTTAACAATTCATAGTGTGTTGATACAATTGCTTAAAAGTCGTGTCATCATTTACGCCAAAACGTGTTGCCATCGATCATGCCCCATCATTGACATATTCAGCTCTGAAAATTGTTTCTGATCTGCAATATCAGATTGTAAATAAACAAATCGAGTTTTTATTTCATTTTGTTAAAGTTGCCAAACAACCATTAATTTCTGTACCTTTTGACTGAAGTAGTTGAGGAATTGAGAAAGAGGTAGGATGCTAATATATGACATCAGTGAATTATGTGGAACACCTAAGTAATGTACGTTATTTATAGAGATTAACTGTTTCATCAAATGCCAAATGGTGAAAATGAAGCAGAATTTGTTTGGTAGTGATGTTGTAACTCGTATGGTTATTTCTGGTCTGACGGCATGGTGCATTTCTGCATTTGATGTTTTTGCCTGTTGTTCATGTGATATATAAATGTTTAACCAAATAAGGAAGACAAGATTTGGGGGTCAATGCTTCATCGGAAATCTTTATTAACACAGCAACTGCTGAAGATTTTGTTAAAGTTAAGGAATCAGGTGTATATTTTAACCTTCCTGTGTAACCCTGTCAACTAATAGGTTGAATGGATATTAATTTTTGATGAACGATGAAATTTTGCTGAACAGGAACTCAATTACGCTATCAGATGGAGACTGTATACCTGAAGAAGTGAGTGCTGAGTGGCTACACTAATGAATTCTTGCTTATTTTTGTCTCTTAATATTTTGATTATGTACATAATTCTTATTGCAAGGACACATGCTGTACTTACTAAGTTTTGATGTTTCTGTTCACAGTGCTTCGTGTTACACTCCTGATTATCATAGTAATGCTTCTACTGGTGACAATTGTAAAACAGACCTCTGGAACACAACTTCTCAGTATCGTATGTATCAAACATTCACGACATACAAGTTTTTATTTTCTTACACTTTAGGCTTCTCATTTTAGGGCTGGTGGCTCGCTAAATTTTCCTGGACCTCTATTTTATTGCAGCTATTATTATCTTTGCTGGTGATTATAAGTGTGTTTGAAGATTATATCCTTTTGAACTTTTTCCTTCTCATGTTTATTTGTCAGAGACATCTGTTTTTGATTTGCTTGCTGAAGACGGACCAAGTGGCAATATGGAAGGAAGTCCCATACATGAAGCTCATGTTGCATTTTCAGTTGAAGGTATGACATTGTTGATACAGAAGTTGAAGGAAAGTTTCATATTTCAAATTTTAGTGGAGAATTTTTATTTTTAGGATTATTAATCAACTCATTTAGGGGGCAATTTATTTGTTATAAGAAACAAACTACTAGCCATTATACTGTTTGTTGAAGTTTGTGGTTTTCATTTATTTTCACATTAAGAGAACATATCTTTACAAGTAAAAGGGATACTGATATTTAAAATCAGAGAAGCTTCTAAATGGTCCAGAATAAGCAAAGAGCAGCTGGATACTAGCAATGAGACTGACCTGTTTCTGAAACATTGTCACCTTTTGTAGATACAACTCTAATATCCTTATTTTTCTTTTATACCTAATGTTAGAGCCTAGATACTATTGTTGGGTTATATCTGTTAACTAAGACTTTTGGGTTGAGTAGTTACTTGATATGGTATCTGAGTCAAATTGGCTAATTGTTCTTCTGTTTGAATATCTCCCATTGCATTGATAGAATTATAATAGGTTGCATTTGTCTTTGTTGATGGGATTCATATTTGAATTATGTGTCTTGCAAGCGACAGAGCATGTTAAAGCTTGAAGAATATTCTTAGGCATCTATTAGCTCAAGTTTATTGGTTAAGTGGTCGCCTAACTTATATTAAATTTGTAATTTTAGGTATGCCTTACCCTCTTGAGCAACCAACAATTATAGTTTCGAGCAGTTATTTTCATTCATGTGGCTCTTCCTTTCAGTTAATATTCAAAATTCCAAATAATTACATTTTCTGAAGTAATGAAGCTTCTCTTTCTGTAAAATTGAGCTTTTTAGTGCTAGAACACGTAATCTCTTGAATGCCTTCCTTTGCTGATTAGGTTTGGGTAAAGTGGGGACACAAACTCCTGTCCATTCTCCACAACCTGAAAGGTAACTGGGATGCATTAATCTTTTTCAGCAATGGATTTCTTCTATTTCTAACTACTTATAAATTCAGTTACTGACAATAATTCCAGCAACGCTTTTCAGTAAACTACACCCCGGTCAAATGCATCTTTGAATTGGAGTATCAAATTCTTTTTATAATCTAATAATCATTATTATCTGCCATTTTATTGCCTGTATCAGACACATCCAATATTTTGTAATACTTACAGGAGCTAATATCCCAAGTGCAAAATCTTATAGGAACTTTCGTAGGAGGCATGAACTGCTGGTTACTGGATATGATATGCTATAAAAAGTTGGAAGCCAACTGAGCAAATAGTTTCTCTACTTGATGACAAAAAATTGGCAAACATAATAACTCAAATTTTGAGCTATGGAAATTCTGCGTGAAAATATCTATTCTAACTCAACTGGTTTATAAGTATTTGTTATGGTGTGTAAGGCTGACACTTAGAATATTTTATCCCAGGATTCAGTCTTTTAGGAATTTTACCTTTTTTTTGGTAGTACTTAAACTCGTTGTGAAGTAGAATTTAGTACTTACACCAATATTGTGCTTAAGTTCTTAGTACTGCTTTATTATAAAATGGTTGTCAGAGGCATGAAGCCCCATGGGTTTGGTTTTTTTGTACATATGTTATTGGGTACTTGCTGGAACTCTAATCTCCATTTCCATTTCCCCTTGAACCTTCTGTATTGGGCCTGTTTTCAACTTCACTATTATTACCTTATCTGAAATGTTTCCTTTGGACACATACCTAACTTTCTTCAACTATGTCTAATTATGAGCTATACTGAAAACTCAGTATCAAACTGAAGCCCTAGAAATTCAAAGCATTATGCAGACACTATCTGAGTGAGTCTTCTCTGAGTACAGGATATTTCATTATAGGTATTCATCACCACGGAAGGCTGCAAGGAGACATAACTCAAAGAACTTAGATTATGTGCTGGATGATCTTGAACTTGAAGTGGTGAGAATCTACTGAATGCATTCATCTTTAATTTATTATATCACTTGATTGGCCTGATTACAACCATACCATGTGTTGTGTCATAAGGTCCATGTTGGTGCTATGATAATTTCCTTTCCTTATGGATTGCTTTTCTTGATATTCATCATTTCAATACTAAGCCAAGTCTCCTTAGAAACAACTTAAGGTCCTAGGTCAAGCCCTAATCAGCTCACATCAGAAATAACCAAGTCCTAGGCAGGAAAATAAAATCTGAATAAAACAAGACTAAAATATCTAGAACTATAAACAATAAAAAATTTCCAACAAAATACAGAATTTTGCTTCTGATTCTGCACCACCATAATCTCTAGCATCTGATTTTCACATAGACAATCTTCCAAGAATACAATATTCCGTTGCGTAATCCGAAGGTTGGGTTGAGTTGCTAGTTGATATATCTTTTTGGACTTCCTTAGGTCTCTATCTTCTTTTGATTGAATTGAATATTTTCTAGTTCTTCCAAGACTTTAAACTTGAGCTCCTTGAGGTACTTTTAATGGAGATGTGAACCTAGTTTGTGTGATGTGGTAAGTGTAGGATGTGATGATGGAAGATTTAAGTGTGCCTCTTGGTGGAAGCAATTTGGAGTTTTCAACAGGGATAACAAATTCATGTAGCAATCAGAAGCAGAAATATTCAGTCTTCAGTGACTGTACACCGTTTGAAGTCCAAGTTAATAAAATGAAAAGATCTTTCAATGATTCCAGTATCTTCTGCGGCATTGGAAACAACAATGACGACCTATGGGATGGTAGGTTTCCAAATTATTCATAAACTTTCCTGTGTTCTGTCATTTATCTGCATTTGGTTACTGCAATTTGATTTATAGCATTTTACTAATAAAGAATTGAATAGTTAGGGAATTTTTCAGTTGATGGATATGATCTAGCTCTATCTGTATAACCTAAAATTTAGTACAAAATTAAGCTTGGGTGAATTTTCTACTGCAATGATCTTGACAATAGAGTTTTCATTTAAAACAGTATGAGCCATGTGTTGAACCTATGTACAACTGAATATCCACGGCATTATGTAGGTCCAAGTTTTTTTTTTTCATTTTATTCTTTCTTCTCTCTCATACGTTCCACTTTTCTCTTATGCCCTTGCCTAATTATTTGTCATCATAACTGCACATTCTCTTTTCCCTTAATTAAAACCTTTGTCATCTTTTTTCCATTTTTATTCTTCTCCAGATATCTTTCTATCTTTTCTCTTGTTGTTTGGTTTATATATTCGCTTGACTTTTTTTTCATTATATTTTGATGGTAATAAAAATTTATGGCATTTAAGGTTCAACTTAAATAAATGGTTCCAAGTAAAATAATGAGTAACATGAATTGGTTTTTACTTATCTTGACAGTAATAAAAAAGAGGCATTTTCAATTACTAATATTTAAAAAAAAAAAAAAAAAAATCAACTGCAAACTTGGATTAAAAATAAAAATGCTAACTTTGGTTTCTTATATAGAGAAGGACCGTCCAAGGTATGAAAACTCAAAAAGGGGGTGAATTAAGTTTGTGATTGATATGAGGACTCTTCACACAAATATAAAACATAATGCATTTTGTTCTAAGTGATAATTTTTTGAAAATAAGAAATTGAAGCAGTTATGAGATTGAATTGTATTCTTTTTTAATAGGATTACAAGCTATCAGGTTTATAGAAAATAACTGAGTAATATCTTAAATTTATACATAATAAATGGAAATAGATGTACACTAAAAGGAAATAAATATATCTCTAAACTTATGCTTTCTAAGATTTAATATCCAAATCTCCTTTGATTTCTTCAAATTTTTTAACACTCTCCCTTATGTTGGTACTAGGATATTGTTCCTTTTCTTGAACCATTTGAAAGCAATCAATAAGGATTAACCTGAAACCTCTTCCCAACTGAGATGTATAAAGAAGAAGAGTCTTACTATCGTATTAGGATATTGTTCCTTTTCTTGAACCATTGAAAAGCAATCAATAAGGATTGACCTAAAACCTCTTCCCAACTGAGATGTATAAAGAAGAAGAGTCTTACTTTCGTATTAAGAATGCCCTACATTTATAAATCTAATAATTAAAGAGAACAAGACAGGTCAAGCACAATGACTTTATGTTGCTTGACCGCTGCAGTGTATGCCCACGCTTGTAGGCGTCTACTATTTCTGTTGTTATAACCCTAAAGACAACTGACTTGATTTATGTGTATCTATTACTTTTGCAATCAGTCGGCTTGGTTTGGAGTAAGATAAAACTATTAGAATTGAGAGATTAGAATGAAAGTCTCACAAAATATATTCAAGCTTAAAGTTAGAAGTTAAAATGATATGAATAAAAGGCAAGTATTATCTCACATGTGTTCATGGCACCTCAAAATATGCTAGCCAAATTTTTGGTGCTCTTGCGAATGTGTGTAATGTGTCTAAGAGGCATGTATTTATAATTCGGGTGAAAAACTATATGTTTGTAGGCTTTTTAAGCTTTGTACCTTTTATCTAGTCATGTATTCTAGAGTTTGGTCAACCATGAAACTATGAATTGAAAGAAAAAGGATTTAAACATAAACTGGTTGGCTGTGCCCTTACGGTGGTTGAATCATGTTGGGGCAGTCGACTGGGCACTTCATGCCTATCAACCAAAAACACCATTCAGTGTTACGGAAAGTGCCCCCTTTCTGATGTTTTCGGATGATAGCTTTTTTGCAATTTTCCTTGGGTTTTTGAGGGTGCTATTTCAAGCCCACACAGTCAATTTAAGTTCAAAAACCTAAACGAACGTCCTTGTAACTTAGGATAATCTGTTGGGTGTAACTGTTTTGATCCTTCCTAGCCCGCCCCCCCCCCCCAAAAAAAAAAAAGAATTGTTCTGATCCTACAGTCCATTTTTTGTTCATTTGAGTCATGTCATCCAAGTAATGTTCAAACATAAAATAAGATTGGGAATCTAAAGACATAATATCAGACATGAATATATTTATCATTTAATGTTTGCTGCTTTTCTTTTGGGCTAGGAATAGGATATTAGAATTTCCTAATATCTTGTTTGCTATTTGTCAATGCTATGTCTAGTAACTCATGACATAACAATATGGGTCAACAAAATAGTAGATATTAATTCCCGTAAATAACAAACTCTTTGAATAAGAAGCTATCTAAAAGCCCTAAACCTTCTAAGAATAACAAAAATACTCCTCAACTGTTGTATATCCATAAATACTATTAGAATAAATGATAGTAATGTCTAACTAATAAAATTTATGTGTTAATTCATTGAAACATGATTAAAACTCATTTAATTATTCTAAACATATCCATACACTATTCATTGACATGACTAGTGTTAGATTAAATAATCAACCTTTTTATTGACTCAATGTATCATAGTCTGTTTAGATGATAGACTACAATATCATCTTTATGATACATGTCCCATTATTCTTCCCTGGATACCAAAGGTATTGTGGTGCTTACAGATTCCTTACTCCTTGTAAGTAGGTAGAGAGAAAATGAATTCATTGCTCTTTTTGAATTAATTAGTGTGTATTCCCTTTTAATACTTATGTATGAGAGCAGACTTCTGAATAATGTGCTTTTCAAGACCTATCTAATACCCCATGTGGTAATACATTGCATTCACTATGATGTGTGAGATTGTTATCCTACCATATAAAATAACAATATCATTTTCATATTTTAGGCAAGCTCTCTTATATAAATCTCATTTATACAATTAAATTGAGTTCACTGTTACTTGAGGAACATTATACTTTCCAACCATTCATCAATAATTACACTATCCTATCTATGGTGGTTTAGAAAAAAGAAAAAAAGTACACTACTATAGATATTTTGAGGGTTTTCACTTCATCATATTACAGGTAGATTTTTTTAATGTGCTTATCATAACCTAGAAGCAGTTTGGTTCTCGAGATGAAACTTAGGCTTTATAATTTATGTGACTTTTTGTAATATATATTTAAGGTGTCATTGTTCTCTAGGGCAAGTATAATTTCTGGATGCTAATTTATTTTTACTTTTTCTGTCAACAGTTCGGTCTAGTGTCCTGGATGAAGACTTTCTTTGTGAGAAGAAACATGATGTATCTGGAAAGATTGGGCCCTATCAAACAGAAAGGATTGATTTTATGAAATATGGAAACAATGAAATGTCAAATTATGTTTTTGAAAAACCCCAGTCACAGAAGAATAGGTAGTCCATGAGAAAAACTTTTTTTTTTTTTTTTTTTGGTTCCCTATTTTTACTAATTTTACTACATAACTTTTTGATAAACCTGTTCTAACCGTGCAGGGATTCTGTGGAAGCAGCAGGCACATACAATATCCTAGGTTCTTCCATTATCGTTATGTTGATCTTGAAACATCAATGAAACAGAGTTTTCTGTAGTTGCTGATTGATCTCTTCTGTTAAATTCAAAATATACTTTCTCTCTTATGTTAAACTTGCATCACTTTTCTATTGGTCTTCTATGGACCAGAAGTTTGGCTTACCCTTTATCTTTCACCAAGATCAATATTGTGCTTTATGTTTAGATAATCACTATTCTTGTTAACTTTTTACACTTTTAATTTACTTGTTTATAAGACCTGATCACTCAAGTCTTTCCATTGATTGCCTTTTGTTTATCTTTAAATCAGATTCACCTTTTCAGCAGCATCAAATATCAGGAAATAATGATGATTTCATAACATCCAAGAGGACGGGGTATAGTGGTTCTGCATCTCCCAGTGGGACAATTCATGGGCAACTTTAGGATACACTAAATGTGTTCTATCTTTCATGTGATGGCAGGTATCCTGCAGTAGGAAGGAATTTTGATTTTAAGAAGGTAATTACTCAACCAGGTTGGTCTTACTCTGAAGATGCAAAGGATAACTTGAGTTTGCTCAGGTAGATGTTAATAACTACTGTTTTTATAATTATTTCTTTTCATTTTGACTCACACGTTTAACGTTTGTAAACTTGATGGCAGTGAAGAGTCATGCTCGTCCAGTGCAGGTTGAATATTGATATCGATAGTCAATATGATGACCCATTTTTAATCTGCATAGTCTATGTCATTAAAGCTTTAAGTAAAGAGATCCTTCTTTTTCCCCATTTATGCCAGTAAGGGGTGAGGCAACTGATAGATCACCACCAAATTCTACGGCAAGAGAATGCAGGAGAAGGCATAAGAATGCTGTTGACAGCCATGTAGATATATATGGTTCGAGGAATATTTATGCCAAACAATCACAAGCCAAAAACATATTTGATGTTCAAAAAGAAAGTTCCATACGAGGATCAGGAAAATGCACAAGGATGCCTATGCCTATCACATCAAAGTTGAAATATTTCCATCACTCTAATTCTTGTTTCCATGATAAATCTGGTCAACTGGGAAGTTGGTTGTTTGAGCATGATACAATCTCTGGTGTCACTACTAGTCAAACATCAGACACAAAAGTTCCAGCCTCAAGATCCAAACCAGAGATGGGAGATCCATTCGGTGGATTTCGTGTTCATGAATCATATATTGATGCAAAGTCATCTTTGGAGGAATCCAGATGTGGCGAATCAGTTAAATGTTCGCCTTTTGAAAGTTCTATTTCTGAGAAGTTTACATGTCGCAAGCCATTTAGTTACATGAACCATCAGGATTCCTCTAATTGCTCAAAGGTTGAACTTCGACCAACCAAACCAAATTTATCGTTAGATTCTCTGTCAAGAGACATGCCACCGGCGTCATTTCCTGTTGCTAGTTCTGATGGAGAGATACTGTTTCTTAACTTGTTAGCCCAGGAAAATGTTAGCAAATATGAGGAAACTAAATCGAAACCTCGGCCAGCCAACCATGACAAGTTTGAGTCTGGTAAACAAAGTTGCAGTTGGAACAATTACATTTTATCGGAAAACAAAACGGCAATGGATGCTTTAAATTCCAAGGACAAGATTCTTGAATGTAGTGAAGCAGAAGATGGAACTTTGGAACTAAAGGAATCTCCAGAAACAGCTAACTCTCTTGAGCACGCTGAGGAGACATCATCATCTGTGAAGATCCCTGACAAAGTTGAAGACAGTATAGATCATGAGTATGTTATACTAGCCAAGAAACTGTCATGCCCTTAATATTCTTCTTTTCTAACTGTAATTTATACTACATAGATACTCATAGGTTTACCTTGTTGATATTACATAGATACAAAAACAGTATGGAAATTCATCTTCCTTGTCAAAATGAGAATAAAGGTACCCAATATATATTTTTTTCTGTGTTTAATTTCATTCGTGTAATGGGTTGACATAATCCTCAATTCTCTCAAAGTGTTATTTTTTTTCTTTAACTTATTTAATTTGTTTTACACAGATCTAGATGGTTCAGGACCTGAAGAAAGCAAGAGGCAAGGAATTTGTGCAAATTCATCCAGCTCGGTGGTGATGTTGGAAAGCTATGTTCTCCAGCTTCTTTGTATGCAGGAGGTAGAGAAGGATGTATCTGGGCAGGACAGTCTGAAGTAGGTGTAATTCCTTTCCCAAGTCTTTTGAAATTAATGAACTCAAGACAAATGCAATTGGTTTAGGAAAACTCAATTTGTAATATATCAAGTAGAGCATGTAGTACCTTAAAGTTTGAGCAAATGTATTAGGAAATAGTACATAGTAAAGTGTACTTTTTAATGCTGTCTATCACACACACAAGGATCTTGTATGATAATAAGCTGACAGGGAAAGTACCAACAGAAAGATAAAGGAAACGAACATTTCTCAAACGCTGATAAAATATAAGCTTCAGCGATAATTTTACTGAATGTTTATAATTTTATTATTCCCGTGCAATTATATGCTTCTTCTTACTAGGATAGCTGATCCCTTTCACAGATGATACCAATTGATCAATATCTGTCAGCGTTAGGGGCTTCTTGTAAAATCCATTCGCTCCTTCCTTTTTACACCTGTTTGAGGAAAAACAAAAGCTATGGAAATTTTGTAATTTCAGCAAAATAGTAAAAGAAATCTTGAGTGTCCAAGCAATTACTGCTCAATTCGCCGGGGGTTATTCTCAGATGATAATATAACCACTGGTATGTTCTTCATGGTGGGCGATTCCTGTTTGCAGCATCAAGAATAAAAATTAGATTGAGATCTTTGGTTTAAGGGGTCACGGTTGTATCAAATTCTAGTAAAAACTTTTAAATTGTTCCATTCTCCAAAACCTAAATATATTATAACCTCAAGATTATGAATTGGATTACATACAAAGGCTTCTTCACAATTAATAAATTAAGCAAAACAGAATAATTAATAACATGAGTCAAGTATTTCACATATTAAGTGAGAGCATACTCCATAAACATTCCTTTTAGCACAGTGTTAGATTACGCAACAATCATTTATTTATATTGTGAAAATCAATATTGTTGTTACAAAACAAAATACCCAAATCCTTTAATTTTTTTTTATTTTTTTATTTTTAAAGTGTTTGGTTTTAAATATTATCCATTATAGCTGTTAGTTATTTAATAGAGAGCGATCACAATTATAAGCTTTAAAGTATTATTATCTTTTGTTACTTATCGAGTGTAAGGACTAAAAATATATTATTTAGAAGAAATGTCCTTCATTAATAGTGAACACAACCAATTTTTAGTTTCTCTGTGTCATTTACCTACCTTCATTTTTTTAAGTAGCTCATATCCTGTCATTCCTGGCATACTATAATCTGTGATGACCAAATTGACCTCCAAGTCCTGCAAGGCAAGAAGACCTATGAGCTTTTAAAAAAAAAAAAATCAATATTTTGTGTGAATTGGAGTGGCTTTGACTCAATTATTGGAGGTCCTAACTCAAAGGCCACTCACGCTATTGCAGGTGCAGGAGTCTTGTCCATGTGCAAGGCCCAAGAACTCAAGCGCTTTTTCCCCGTTCTCTGCAGTAGTCACTACAATAACACAAAATTCATTATTATTTTCAAAAAACTATTACCAAAATCAACAATAAATGGAGATCTACAATATTTTTAATAATTAATAGAAATAAATTATAAAATAGAAATCACCTTCACGACTAATAGTAATAATAATAACAATAAAGGAAATTAATAACCCAAAATCCTTTATATAGTTAATATAAACAATCAACCATATTGATGGGAAGAATAGAATAGGAGATGAGATACACCATACCTTCCAATAGATCCAAAATTTAGTCTTATTCTCAATGTTTTAAAAATCTTTAAGTTACATATTAGAATGAAAAATAACAAATTTCCCACCAGCACAATGAACCAAAGAGAAATATGTTGAACTTTCTTTGAGTTGGATTTATGTCAGAAATAAATTTTACCCAAAACGTAGAAAACATATACATAGTTTTCAATGACAAAGAATAAAGAGTTATTACAATGAGTAATGAAAAAATATAATAAAAGAGTAAGAGACGTAACCTCTACATGCAGAATTGGTGAGCAGTAACTGTTGGATGATATTTCTGTCAACACTACTATCATCAACAGCTAAAACGTGAGGTAATTTTTCAGTTGAAGAAGAGGCCATCTCCAAAGCAAAAGCACAATTAAAACTTACAGAAATAAAGCAAGTGAACAAAGAAATGGAAATGGTAGCGTGTACATAGACGACAAAAAGAGAGCCAAAAGAAACGTTTCTCTGACAAACACACAACAGTATATCTACGAACCTATGCCAAGGCTTACTAGTGATAAGTGGGGGGCCTGTTACCTTTGCTCTGCGAATGCCAGTGCCTCTCATCTTTTATACAGCAAATAAATGAATTGTGTTCGAGCAGATTCATTAAAAATACAACGGATAAATGCCTGCATCATTTTTTTTAAATAAATGATTAAATGTACCAAAGATTTTTTTTAAAAAAAAAAAAAAAAAAGGTGATAGTTTATCTCTTATATACATTCTTTGATACTTTAAAAAGAGTAAGAAATTGAAATAAAATAATGGACCTGATATTTTGTTGTCTTTGAACCTTTGGTTGATGTTAAACCCAATTACCAGGAATGAATTCGATAACAAAAGTATAAGCTCAAACTATAAAAAGAGCAATATCCAATGTTATAGTGAAAGCAAACTCAATGAGGTAAAGCCTGAGAACAAAATAGAGAGAGAGAGAGAGAGAGAGAGAGAGAGAGAGAGAGGGGTAAACAATGAAAGTCGAAGCCCACACTGTCCAAGGACTTAATTAAAGCAAGATTTAAAAATGAGAAAAAAAATCAAAAACCCACCTACGATTTCAGAACGTCCAAAGTTTGGGAGTTTAATTTTAACGATTTTAATCAACTTATCCTCTGTCGTTCAAAATACCTTTAAATTGGTTACGGCGTTAAACGATTCTTTAAATATTCATGTGTGGATTAGATATAGGAGTAAACAACTTTTCCCACCCAAATAATGACCCAATGATATTTTTCCACCCATAAACTTTTAAAATGACACTTTGTCACCCATACATTATGTTTCGTTAATAATTTTCGTTAAATACAATGATATTTATTGTTAAGACGAAAATACCCCCACCAAAGATAAATCCCCCAATTGCAGGCCACTACAAATCAAAGTTTCGCAGCCCAAATTCCGACGATTCTGGCACCAGAAATCGACCCGTCACCACTTGATGAGAATCCAAGCCCTTCATGTTCTTTAAACATGCAAGAGAGTTCATTGAAGATTTCAAGGATCCCAAGATGGACAACGTTTCGGTCCAAGCACTCAAAGGAAGCTCACAAACTTGTCCAAGAGGTGTTAAGGACCCAAGACATGGCACAAGCCTTTTTTGCAGCCGAAGCCGTGGAGATCAAGTGGGAAGAAGCTTCATTGGTCCAAGCTCAAGTTGTGGATGCTATTTGGTTCAAATGTTGAAGGAAATTCAAGAAAATTGTGATTAGGGACATAAATCCTTAATTTAAGGAAAGGTTGTCCATGACATTAAATGGGTATGGCTTGCACTTTTGATATTATATGGTAGGGAATTATCCCTTAATATTTTTGTGTAATATTTTGTTATAATATTCATGTAATATTTGCTAGGGTAATTCTCTTGTTTTGTAAATCCTATTTAAAGGCCACTCTATCATAATATGAACTAGATATTGAATATTGCATGAATAGTATTTTGCCTTGGAGAATTGTTTTCTCTTGGGTTCCTTTATCCAAGTTCGGCCAAACTTGGTGGTGGATTGATCCTTCAAGCTGGTGGAGTTCCTTTAGGCTTGATTGATCCTTGGTCATCTATCTTGTAAGTTAATCTCACTTGGTTACCATTCATCTCACTTTTCGGGTTGGTTTGTTTTGTTGTGTTCCAAGTTTGTGTTGTGCATATCAAAGTGGATTGAGTTTGTGTTGATTGAGGCTTGATAAAAGGAGTTGTTCTATAGTGTTATAATGGTTATGTGTGCTTGTAAAGTGTTAGCCGAATTGTGTTATGGGTGTTGCAAGTGAAGTCTGGCTTAGGTTGAGTTGAAATTGGTTGAAGTAGGGTGATATATGAATTGAGGTTGCATGAATTCATATCAAATTGGTATCAGAGCCATGGTTGTGGATTGAATTTGTGATGATTGGAGTTGTGATTGATAAAAAAAAGAAAAAAAAAAAAATTTGTGGGGAAGTGTTGAGTGTGTAGTTCGGCCGACCCATCCATTGCCAATTCTTGAGCAAAATTTTTTCTCTTTCATTGAACATTATTCCAAGTACGAACCCTAACCACCAACTTGACACCTCATCCAAACCTAACCAATTCCATCCAAATTCAACTAAAACCAATCCCATTTCAACCAAAAAGCCCTCAACATTAACCATTTACATAAACACTATTCATTAACCTAATTACATATTACTATTCACAGATTACTATTTCCCAAAACCAAATTACACAAATTTCATCCTCTCACCCTTCACACCTCAAATAACATTATTCCACTATTCCAAAGTGACTGTTCATCCAAAGTTACTGTTCACAATAGCTAAAACTCACCAAATTTTCATGGCAAACAAGACCTAGGGCCGCCCCAGGGGTAGGCAGGTGAGGCACCTGCCTAGGGCCCCAAAGAAAAAAGCTCCAAAAGGGGCCCAAAATTATTTTAAGATTTTTTTAAATTAGATTTATAGAAATACTAGTAGGCCTAAAAAATTTATAATTTTTTATCCAAACCGGTCTAAAGGGCCCCAAAAAAGCCAAAAAGGCCCAAATTCATTATAATTTTTTACATAAATTTACAAAAAAAACCATGTTTCATATTTTCCATTCACACCCCTAAATTAACTAAACTAGTTATTTAAATGTCTAAAATTTCAAAACACCCATTCAATCCCTAAAATGATGAAAACTTTGCATCTCCACCCCTTTACACCGCCATAGTGTCGCTGTCGACGTTAAAGTGATGATTCCGGTAAAATTTCTCACCAAAATCGACCGGATTCATCACTTAATCATTTTTGAAATGTTTTCCCCAGTCTTAACAACCCCCAATTTGGCCGATTTTTGCTAATTTTCGCAACCCATTTTCATTCTTCACCGCGCGACAGCCATTTTCGGCACATATCCATTGTCGTTGACCTTCCCCGACACCACCATCTTCATCCCCTCAGCCCCCTACCCAAAACCCCTCACTTACCTGACCTCGGTAGCCCACCGTCCACCTCTCGCCCTCACAAGAAAGATTAGGTAATTTGGCTATATTATCAATTGAAAAAGATTTGGTTTCTAAACTTGAATACATAAATTTAATTAGTGATTTTGCATCTCAAAAGGTAAGAAAAATAAATTTGAAATAATTTTTTTAATATATGCTTATTATTAAAAGGGCCCTAAAGTAACTCTTTTCTAGGGTCACAAATGTTCTTGAGACGGCCTTGACAAAACCACTTCCTCCCTAACTTCATCCCTACCACCATGGGAGTGTGCCAACCTAAAAATCCAAGAGGAACTTGATGATGTAAAAAAGAAAATGTCCATCACGATGGAATTGATGGTTAACATGTCTAAGGACATTGCTAATCTATCCCAATCCAAATCCACCCTTGAAGAAACCCCACAACCACCCCAATGAGAAGGACCACACTACCGCCAAAGAACCATCATTAGGACACCACTATATATGGAAAACTTAAGAGGTAGTAGTGCTTTCTCTAGTGAATTCGAGGCACCTAGGAAGAGAAGAATTGATGATAATAGGGGCATCAAAATAGATTTGCCCGAATTTGAAGGTAGTCTAGACCCTAATGCCTTCCTTGATTGGTTGAGTGATATTGAGAGAGTATTTGAGTTCAAGGGGTATTCGGATGAGAAGAAATGTAAGGTAGCTATTCTAAAGTTCAAGGGATATGCTTCCTTATGGTGGGAAAACACTTGAAAGAAAAGAGAAAGAGAGGGGAAGACTAGAGTAAGCTCATGGGATAAATTGAAGAGGATGTTGAAAAAGAGATTCTTGCCCGATAATTACAAGCAAGATCTCTACTTGAGTTTGTATAATCTTAAACAAGGGGATAGGAAAGTATGAAAGTAGAGGAGTATATATGGGAGTTTGAGGTCCTTATGATGAGAAGTGATATTCCGGAGGAAAAGGAGTAAACCATCACTAGGTTCTTGGGAGGTTTACAAAGAGAAATAGCTCACAAGGTGGAATTGCAACCTTATCATTCCTTGGGAGATGTGTGCAAGTTAGCCAACAAGGTTGAGAAGCAACTCCAAAGTTTGAAACTTCCAGCCCCAAAACCATATTTCAAGGGCAGCAACTCATTCAAAGGATCCCCATCCTATTCCAAACCCTATGTCAACTCTAACAAAGATAAGGGCAAGGATGGAGTGAATGAAGCACCCAAGGAGAAACCATGGTTTGTGACTCAAGGAGGCACCTGAGGGGATTTGAAAGACAAGAAATGTTTTAAATGTCATGGCTATGGACACTTCCAAGCCAATTGTCCCAATAAGAGAATAATGTCAATCAAAGAGATCCAAAAGATTGAAGAAGCCATCCAAGAAGAAGAGAGTGAGGAGGAAGAATCCGAGAGTGGTGAAGATTGTTGAAGAAGCTGCTGTTGGTGATGCATTGATTTTGAAGAGGGTTTTGCATGCACAAGTTGACTCTACCGAAGAACAAAGGAGAAACTTGTTCCAAACCTGTTGCACCATCAAAGGGAAGGTATGTTCGATTATTGTTGATAGTGGAAGTTGTACTAATGTAGCCTCCACCACCCTTGTTGAAAAATTGAAGCTTCCCACCCAAAACTATAGCCACCCATATAAATTTCAATGGTTGAGCAATGAAAGCACCATTAGTGTTACCAAGCAATTTGTAGTTCCCTTTTCCATAGGCAAGAGATATGTGGATGAAGTGTTGTGTGATGTAATACCAATGGATGCTTGTAATTTGTTGCTAGGGAGGCCTTGACAATATGATAAGGAGGTTGTCCATGATGGAAGGAAGAACACCTACACCTTTAGGTTCAACAAGAAAACCATCACCTTAAACCCTTTACCACCCCATCAAACACTTCCCACACCTACACCACTCAAAACCAAAACCTCACAAAAGAACCTATTCCTTAATGGCAACCAAATATAGAAGGCCATCACCAAACACAAACCCATTCTAGCTTTGCTTATTGTTGAGAGAAAAGAAAGTGATGAGAGTGCACCCCATCCCCTAGTCTAACCGTTACTACAAGAGTTTGAGGATGTTTTTCCTAATCAATTACCACCCGGGCTGCCACCTTTGAGGGGAATAGAACATCACATTGATTTGCTACCCTAGAGCACCCTTACCAAACAAACCAGCCTATAGATGCAATCTAGAGGAGTCCAAGGAGTTGCAAAGGCAAGTGGATGAGCTAATTAGTCAAGGGTATGTGAGGAAAAGCATAATTCCTTGTTTGGTTCTAGCCTTATTGGTGTCAAAAAAGGATGGGAGTTTTTGGATGTGTGTGGATAGTAGGGCCATTAAACAACATTAAAGTCAAGTATAGGTACCCCGTACCTAGGCTTGATGACATGTTTGATGATTTGCATGGTTCTTGCATCTTTTCCAAGATAGATTTGCGGAGTGGGTACCATCAAATCCAAATGAGAGAAAGGGATGAGTGAAAGACAACCTTCAAGACCAAATGGGGGCTTTTTAAGTGGATGGTTATGCTCATTGGCCTTTCCAATGCACCAAGTACCTTCATGAGATTGATGAATGAGGTACTTAAACCTTTTTTGGGTAGATTTGTTATTGTTTATTTTGATGATATATTGGTGTATAGCCATAGTGAGGATGAACATAGAAACCATCTTAGGCAAGTGTTTGAAGTGTTAAGAAAAAAAATTGTATGCTAAGATGGAGAAGTGTGAGTTTTTCATGGAGAGGTTAATCTTCCTAGGCTTTGTAGTTTCGAGAGAGGGAATCATGGTTGATCAATCAAAGGTAGATGCAATTAGGAGTTGGCCCGAACCTAAAACCATTAGGTGAAGTGAGGAGTTTTTATAGTTTAGCCTCATTTTATAGGAAGATTTGTACCCAACTTTAGTACCCTTATGTCACCCATCATTGAATGTTTAAAGAAGGGGAATTTTGAGTGGACAAGGGAGGCAAAAGATGCTTTTGAGGTGATTAAAAAGAAACTTTGTGAAGCACCCATTCTAGCTCTACCTGATTTCTCTAAGGTGTTTGAAGTGGAGTATAATGCTAGTGGAGTTGGAATTAGGGCAATCCTTACCCAAGATAAAATGCCATTAGCATATTTTAGTAAGAAGCTCAATTATTCTAGGAGGAGATAGCAGTTATGATAAGGAGTTCTATACAATTATTAGGAGCCCTTAGATCGTTGGAGTCATTATTTGAGGCCTAAACAATTTGTGCTACATTCGGATCACCAAGCTATCAAGTTTATTAATGGGCAGCAAAAGTTGAATTCAAAGCATGCCGAATGGGTTGAATTCCTTCAATCCTTTTCATTTGTGTCCAAGTACAAACAAGGGAGCACTAATGTAATGGTGTATGCATTGTCAAGAAGGTACTCCATCCTTTCCATTTTGGATGCAAGAGTACTTGGTTTAGCATGATGAAGGAGCATTGACAAGGAAGATGAACAAATGGCCAAAATCATGGCTAAGTGTTCAAGGGGGAGTTTTGAAGATTATGTGGTTCAAGAGGGATTTTTGTTCAAGGGAAACAGGTTATGTGTGCCTCAAGGAAGTTTTAGAGAATTGCTTGTGAGAGAGGTGCACTAAGGAGGGCTTGCAGGTCCATTTTGGTGTTACCAAGACCTTAGAGATTCTTAAGGATCATTTCTTTTGGCCAAAGATGATTGGGGATTTCCAATCCATAGTGGCAAGATGTGGGGTTTGTCATAGAGCAAAAAGTCATTTCAAGCCGAGGATGTACACTCCATTGCCCATTCCTAACCAACCATGGGAAGACTTGAGCATGGACTTCATTGTGGCATTACCGAGAACCCAAAGAGGTAAAGATTCCATAATGGTTGTTGTTGATAGATCTCTAAGATGGCACATTTTATTGCATGTAACAAGACCAATGATGCATCACATGTGGCTGAATTCTTCTTCAAAGAAATTGTGAGGTTGCATGGTGTGCCAAGGATATAACGTCGGATAGGGATACTAAATTTCTTAGCCATTTTTGGAGATCTTTATGGAGTAGGTTGGGAACCAAACTTTTGTTTAGCATTTCCCATCACCCCCAAACTTATAGTCAAACCGAAGTCACCAATAGAACCCTTAGGAACCATCCTTAGGACCATGGTGAGTAAGAGTTTGAGGGATTGGGACAACAAATTAGCCCATGCCGAATTTGCCTTATAATCGGTCCCCTAATGCTACCACTAACCATTCCCCATTTGAAGTTCTTTATGGCCTTAATCCCATCACTCCCATAGAACTTAGTGCCTTACCCCTTGATATCCAATTGAATCTTGATGCTAAGGAGAAGGCCAAGTCCATAAAAAAGCTACATAAATCAATTAGGGTCCAAATAGCCAAGTCCAATGAGGCATATAGGAAGAGAGCCAACAAACATAAAAAACTCACAATTTTCCAACCGGGTGACCTTGTATGGGTTCATTTGAGAAAGGAGAGGTTTCTTTCCAAGAGGAAAAGCAAATTAGCCCCTAAAGCCGATGGTCCCTTTGAAGTCCTTAGAAGAGTTGGGGATAATGCATAAAAGTTTATTTACCCTTCCGAATTTGGTAATTTCTCAGCTACTTTTAACATTGGAGACTTGTCTCCATACTTGGAACATGGGGAACTTTCGGATTTGAGGACAAATCCTTCTCAACCCGGGGAGGATGATGAGAATCCAAGCCCATCATGTTCTCTAAACATGCAAGAGAATTCATTGAAGATTCAAGGACCCCAAGATGGATGACATTCATCCCAAGCACTCAAGGATGCTCACAAACTTGTCCAAGAAGTGTTAAGGACCCAAGACATGGCACAAGCCCTTTTTTGTAGCCCAAACAGTGGAGATCAAGTGGGAATAAGCTTCATTGGTCCAAGCCCAAGTTGTGGATGCTATTTGGTTCAAATGTTGAAGGAAATTCAAGAAAATTATGATTAGGGACATAGCTCCTTAATTTAAGGAAATGTTGTCCATGGACATTAAATGGGTATGACTTGCACTTTTGATATTGTATGGTGGGGAAGTAGACATTGAATATGGCATGAATAACATTTTGCCTTGGAGAATTGTTTTCTCTTGAGTTCCTTTACCCAAGTTCGGCCAAACTTGGTGGTGGATTGATCCTTCAAGCTGGTGGAGTTCCTTTAGGTTTGATTGATCCTTGGTCATCTATCTTGTAAGTTAATCTCACTTGGTTATCA
>CM047750.1:23003535-23060111 GCA_026225825.1 Pistacia integerrima
CACTTGGTTATCATTCATCTCACTTTTTGGGTTGGTTTGTTTTGTTGCGTTCCAAGTTTGTTGTAAACCCCACCGATGCATCCAAGGGTAAAATAGTCTTTTCCTTTTTATGTGTTAAGTTAACTACCATGCACATGCCTTAGGGGTAAAGTGGTAAAAGAATAATGATATTTTGTTGGCTTGACAAGATAAAGATGATGAAGGATTAAGGAGTAATTAATAGACAATTTTTGAGGGCAAAAAGGGAAATAATGTTATAGGACATTAAATGCAAAAGACAAATGTCAAATGAATAATTTTTAGCAAAAAAAAAAAAAAAAGAAGATATTAGGTGATAAGAGTCGGCCAACATGTCTTCTACCACTTTTCATTTCTTTTCTTCAAGTTTTCTACAAGCTTCCATATTTTCTTCACTTCTCCATTAAAGTTTCAAGTCTTTTAGTTGCAAATCTCTCAAGTGTCTTATATTTCTCCCTTTAGTAAGGATATTAGGAGGTAAAGTTCAACTCCTTATCTTATATAAATATTGTGTATTGCAAGTTATTGAAGTTTCCTTATAATTTATGTTAGGATAAGGGTCAATTGGAGATAAGGAGGAGGAAATTTGCAAAGGAGTGTGGTTTCTTGACATAAGGTAAGGGAAACCTCCCTTTAATAGGAAATAAGAATTAGGTTTCTAGGGTTAGTATTAGGGAACCTTAATTATTGTCACACAATAGCAATTGAGCTTAGTTTGATGCTATAATTGATGGATTTATATGTGAATTGTAAAAACAATGAACTTTGATGACAATCAATGGAATTAGTTGTGACATGATTTTTTTAACATATTACAAGGGAGGTTATTAGTGATCAGTTAACATGTTTTTCACAGGGGAGAATGGTTAGGAAAGGTTAGGGAGTAAGTGGAGCTAAATAGGTAAGGAAAAGCCCTAAAATAGGCATGTTACCATGGTTGCCCTGTCACAGACGTAACTTTATAAGTGATTTTTGGGCATCTTAACGATTGAACTGGGTTGAGACCAAAACATAAAAGTTGTAGTCCTGTCTCTAAGCTTTAAAACAAGACCAAAACTGTAGCAATCCGAGGTGCATAACTCAAGTTATGCCTTTTTGAATCTGACCTGTGCAGAATGATTGATTCCAAGTATGGAAATGATGCTTAAAGGGTTTTGAAGTATGTTTGAATGAGTGATCTTTATGATTATTTAGTGATTGTATGAACATATATAGTTAATGTAATAAATGGCCATGATGAAATGATATGTTCATATATGGAAAGTGTATGTTTTTTTTAGAATAAAGCATGTCAAGCATATTAATGATGAAAAAGTGGGACTTGATCCCAAGTTTGAGCAAAATACTTCCAAGGTACATAGACATGCATTTTTGTGAAGGAAAATGATTTGTAAATGTTATGGAAAATGTTGGCATGTTATGGGGAACCTGAGCTCACTCATGCACATGTCTAGACCGAAAGAAATGAACAGTCCATAGCATGCATGACCATGGGGACTGTGTTATAAGTTAAGCTTAGCTCATTGGCCAAAGGTTCTGTAATCCATGCCTCAGCTTATTCCGATCGGTAAACAGTAAAACGGTTTTCAAAGAAAAATTTATTTATACATGCATGACATTGATGTGCATTATTCATGAATATTAAAGGAAAGCATTGCATGAATTATATTATGCATTATGATATGGATTGAATATGCTATGTTATATTACTTTTATGTTATAAATGTTTGGTTCATGTACAAGTAAATAAGATGCTTCCTAAGTTTAAGAATGTTACATAGGGCTAAATGATCGATACCCTTACTGAGTGATTAGCACTCATCCCCCTAGTTTCCATGTTTTGCAGGTAATGGTTAAAGCGGTAACAGCGAGTGGCGGTCAAGGAGGCGTGGGGCATGCATGTTTTGTTCTAGCTAGACTTATAATGTTATATAAAGGATGTTGCTTTTGAATTTAATGTATATAGTTTAATGTTTATAATCTAAATTTCATGAAATAGTAAATATGTTTTGCTTATAAATAATGGGAGATATTTTATATTTGCTTCCGCTATTAAAACAATTGATGTTGTTATTTTCTTTAAACCATATTTTTTCATATATAGTCATGTCTTGATAGGTTGATTAAGAAAGTGATATAAATGAGAGGAGAAGTTTTTATTTATTTATTTTCATATAGTACATGTTAATAACCAGGATTTACATTTTACAATACACAACCTTCCAGGCGTGAATTCTCTAATTTTTCCATCCTAATGGAATACTTAGAGGGTACCCGGTTGGAGGGGGGGTGTTACATTTGTGTTGTGCATAACAAAGTGGAATGAGCTTGTGTTGATTGAGGCTTGATAAAATGAGTTGTTCTAAAGTGTTATAATGGTTGTGTGTGCATGTAAAGTGTTAGCCGAATTGTCTTAGGGTGTTGCAAGTGAAATCTAGCTTAGGTTGAGTTGAAATGGTTGAAGTAGGGTGATATATGAATTGAGGTTGCTGAATTCATATCACCACCATTCAACTCACCGGCATCCCTACTCACCCCCACCAAAACCCCTCTCACATTGAGCTATCTGATTTTCTTAAATCTAAAGAAACTAATCAATTGCAAGAAATTAAAAGCGTAAAATTAATTGCTGACTAAAAGTCATTATTAAAGGTGTTGTCCCTTCGAATTCGATTCAACCCAAGACTAACTCCCACAATTCCTCTCCTCGATCTTAGATTTCCTAAACCTACAAGGCTAGGCAAATCACAAAATCATCTCTTGATAATCAAGGTATAATCTATCTTGTCTCCTTACTGATTCAATCAACGTTTGATTGGGTAAAGACTATCATCGACTGACCGAAGAACACTAAAAATTAAACACCACTAATTGGTATAATGCTAACGAATGCAATCCGTCAACCTTTATCATCCAACCAACCAATCACACAACAAATGCTAAATGCAAATATGACTTGAATGCAATCAGAATTGAAGCAATTAAAAGCAATAATCAACGTTCAACAATCTCAAACCAACAGTTAATTGCGCAACAAGTTCAATTTCAATAAATGTTCTCAAAGGACATTATCAATTCAAACCACTATGCATCACAATTACATTAAAGTATCACAACAAACTGAAATGAAAACAAATATTATCTGAATACAGAACACTTAACCAATTGTCTAATGTTTGGGTTCAATCTAACTAGTTAAGAGCTGTCGTGAAGAGGAATCATGATTGTCGATCTTTATCTAGCCTACATCGCAATGGGCAACTGAGAGCTCAGCTAGTCATGGAGGTGCCAGTAGTGGTTGATGGAGAAATGGGAAACGAAACCTGCTAGAAGGTAGATCGGGTGTTGGGAAAGATAGATTAGTAGCTAGGAAGTCCAAACGTCGTAGGCAATTGAGCAAAATACGCTAAGAAATTGAACGATCATAGTGGAATACGAACAATTTTACAGCAAAATGGTGATGGAAGGGGTCGATCGACAGCTTTGTTAGAATGGCCATGTGCCAACATGAGTTTATGGAGTGTCTTATTTGTAGAAGCATGCTAAGTTTGAATGCCAAATGATAACATGCTAAATAAGATAAGAAAATGGTGAGATTTTAAAGCATGGACCCCTTATAAAAGATATTAAGTCGAAAATAAGTCAAGCCTTCCATCCCATGGGATTAATCAATCCATCGTTCATCGTGGTCTCACTTGCCCCTACAGGGAGCCCCTTCTGTTAGAGTAGATGCCTTAGAGCCAATCAATTATTGTAGAATTGACTCTTTGTAATAATGTTCATTAATCAATAATAAAAGGCATTTTATTCTATATCGCTTAAATCATTATTATTGTAATATGTATTGATATATGTCCCTAGAATGGTAGAACCGTGACGAGCGTATCAAGTGTTTCAAATCTTGATAGTGAGAACCCTATGAACACATATGGTGGCCATTCTAGGAACCTCCATAGCCCCAATATTATTCTGAAGTAAGGGCACAGATAATACGGTAAGGCTATCATAGTGTTGAACGACCCTATCGAAAGGCAGTGACGATCTCACTTGTTAAGGTTGTTTGGTGACAACCTGGTGCAACACATGGGTGGAGTGACCCACCAGAGGATTCCATATGGATGGTAACCCTAGTGTCTATGGAATAAATCCTCTAACGAATGGTGGTACATGTGATCCTTAGACTTGAGATCACCGGAGCGCCTTGTGCACCAATTGGTGCAGTTTGACACTAGCCTAACGTAGTTCTATTTAGAGCTATCAATACGGTAGTGATTGGCTGTATCAAGGAGTGTATCAAGGAGTGTATCAAGACTATGGTGGATAGACAGAGGATTCATCACTCTCGGGTACGGGAGAAGTTATCTCACGGCGCAATTCAGTATATGGCAATGACAATAAAACTGTGGCCACAATGGGATTGAGTTGTTGCTCTATCCAGTTTATAATACAAGTCATTGGTCCAGAAACTGAATACAAAATATCGAGAGTAACCGAAGGTTGACACTATTTCTATGCCTTCGTCTCGTTGAGATAACGTATGATGAAAGGAACGAATTGTACGATAACCATATCATTGACAAGTAGCTGCTTTGCCGAATCTGAATCTATCGGGTGACCATGATGCCTTGCTAGGGGCCAATCTTGGTCTGTGTATTAGTGAGACGATTAATTGGTGTTAATCACGATACTATACACTACCGGTATGATGAGGAGCCTATGGGTCACACACATAGAAGATAATTTAAGACTCAGGAAGTAAGAAGGGCGTTTTTGTCTTTTTAGGCAAAAGGGTATTTTGGTAATTTCATAGTTCAATTAAATTTACTGAGGTTGTAGCCTTTTATTTAATTTGTTAGAAAAATTAAAAAAGTGAAATTACATTTAAATATGTGTTAGCATATATTTAAATAAATTATCATTATTGTTAAATGTTAATATATATATATATATATATATATATATATATATATATATATATATATATATATATATATTAATGGATTTTAATTGAGATAATGATGAATTAAAATAAATATCTAATTGGGAGTGTTTGGAAACATGGCGTGTTTGGGTTGGAGCCCAAGCCCATTCCATATGGGAATAGGGCTATTAAAAGATCACTATAAAAGAAAAGGTTTCATTGAAAAAGTTAAGATTTTATTCATTCATTACTTTTTCATTGAAAACAAAACCCTCTAGCCCCAAATACTCTCTCCCGCGCCACTTTTAGTTTTGATTGAAAAATCAAATAGTCCTTATTTCTTCTTTGTTCTTAATGCTAAAGAGGATCTAGCAAATCCCTCTTTAGTTCATTGCGATTATCTTCGTGTGGACTACATCGGTTCGATCCTACACTTGGGTCAGTAACAAATATATTTAGAGACAAAGTTGGAGGAGCCTCCAAACGTGCATATGATTCCTTAAACCTTAAAAAGATTTTTCTGCAGATTTAATATATATATTGTGTAAACTATGATTTTTGTACCCGAATCTTGGTTCTAAGGAACGATCCATGTAGTTTATGTTTTTGTTTTCCGCTGTGTAACTAGGTCGTTTACTAACAGTGGTATCAGAGCCTCGGGTATCAATTTTTAACAGTTTATTGTATGAACAATAACATGTATTTGGTTGATATCATGTTATTTTTGAAAAATCTGCAAAATATGCTTTTGGATGAAGATTTAAATGATAAATTGGTTTAATAATGTGTTGATGGATGTAATATTAGTTGGTTGATGTCCTGGTTGAACATGTGTGCATTCAATTTGATTTGGATTCGTGTTATTACACAGAAACTGCAAAAAAAGCTAACTGTTCATATTGGGGATTTCCAGGTTTCGCCACAGCGACATGGCTGCTGCCCCAATTTTGTGTTTTTGTGAAGGGATCGAATTGCAGTTTTAATAACCTATAAATCCAATGATCATTCTGCACATTTAAGAGGTTAATTAATAAATAACCCACTCGATTCAAAAATTGATTGTTTTTGAAATGTATGCTATATACTTGTTTGTATATTGCATGGTGCCCGGTACATGAGCCTTAGACCTATGGTGAATGTTTTAAAATTTTTTTGGGTATGTATGGTTGTAAATTTTTTAAATATGGCCTGCGTGTCCTACCTATCTCCTCTTCTCAATGTACATTCTCTTCTCATCTCATTCCCCTCGAATGTAAATCGAGGTTTCTAAATTTGTTGATGTAAAATTAGTTCAAGATTAATTTTATTGTAAATTTAGAATGATGCTTTTGTAATGTACTTGAAGACGGAACCAAGGACTAGGCAACCATACTTAAAGACTCAAGATGTTTATTACAGGACCCCTAGGTGACCCACCGATTCCTCTAGGCTCGAGGAAATCGGTTTTAGTTGAGCCATGTACCGGTACGTTTTAATATTGTGTTTAGAATGCATGCTAAGGTTGGATGTTGAATAACATGCCAAATAATGTCATTCTAACAAAGATAATAATCTAGTGAGACATTAAATAACAAACCCTCAACTAAAGTATATTAAGTCACGTAAGCCTTCCATCACCATGGTTTTAATCAAACCACTGTTTGTCAAAACCTTGTTCGCCAAAGCGAAGGGTGCACTACTACTAGTGGGAGGTTAAAATGCATTGGAGTTTTCCTTAATGGTGATGGGTCGACTTAAAATGACGGTTTTGCTTGTTCGCCAAAGCAAAGGTTGATAAACACATCATAGGCATAGTAGAGCAGTACACATATTGTGTGTACGTGGTGACATGTAGTGTCCACTTTACTGATACTGAGAATCACACTTGAGGACAATGGTTGGAGCCATTGGATTGTGTGATTGGCTTGTTGGCTTTTTCACATTTGAGGTTGATAGTAGGAGCTATCAACTGGTGTGGATTAAGTTTGTTGGCCTACCTAATCAACTCATTTTGGCTTGTTCACCAAAGCGAAGGTTTGAAATGGGCAAGACGGGATCTCTGTCCACTAGGAAAGTCAACGGGCTTTCTCAAGTTAATAGTGAGGGCTATTGACTTGAGTAAAATAGTGGGATCATCATTTAATAAAAGACCATATTAAATAATAATGAACTTTATAATGACTTTATTTTTCTACAATTGTAGATTCACCAAAATGAGCATTATGAACTTGCAACTGATAATCGAGAAAGAAAACAGGTTGGATGGATCCAATTTCTCGCCCAGTATCGTAATCTTCGAATTATACTCAAGTCAGAAAAGAAATTGCATATCCTTGAAAAGCCATACATGGCTAAGCCTGATCCTGATGCCACTCAGGAAGTAAAGGATACCTATCAAAAGTTCCTTGATGATGCTAATAATGTTCAATGCTTGATGTTAGCATCGATGACACCTATGCTGCAAAAACAACATGAGAATATGGATGCTTCTTCCATTATTCTACACCTCAAGGAGCTTTTCGAAACAAATGCTCGACATGAGAGGTACAAGGTGTATAAAGCACTGTTCGGGAGTCGTCTGAGTGAGGGATCCTAAGTTGGTCCTCATGTGCTCAAGATGATCGAGCACATAGAGAGGCTTGAGACTTTGGGATGTGGGTTGGATGCAGAATTACAAATGGATTTAATTCTACAATCCTTGCCTGGCTCTTATGCTCCATTCATAATAAATTTCAATATGAATACGATAGAGAAAACCCTGTCAGAACTTTTGAACATGTTGAGGACTGCACAACAGGACTTGAAAAAGTCCAAGCCTATTTTACTGGTTGCTACTGGTAAAGCAAAGGGTAACCACAAGGGTAAGGCCAAGGCCAAGCCCAAAGGACAGGTAGCTCTTGGTCCTGAGGGTGGCATAGGGAAGGGCAAGGTAGTCTGCTTCTTTTGTGGCAAACTTAGCCACTGGAGGAAACACTGCAAGGCTTTCCTCACAAGCAAGAAGAGGTCAGATGCTATGACTTCAGGTATTTTTATGATTGAGATTAATTTCTCTCCCTCAACATCTTGGGTCATTGGCACAGGATGTGGTATTCACATTTGTACTGATATGTAGGGACTAAGGCAGAGTAGAGTGCTCGCCAAGGGAGAGGTGGACCTATGAGTTGGAAATGGAGCATATGTGGCTGCATTGGCTATAGGGACTTACTGTTTATCTTTGCCTACAGGCTTGTTATTGGAACTACATAACTGTTATCACGTACCTTCTATTTCTAGAAATATTATTTCAGTATCCCCTTTGGATAATATAGGGTATCATTTTGAGATATCTAATGGATTGTTGTCCTTTAGTTTGAATAATATTCTATTTGGAATTGCAAGGTTATATAATGGATTATATGTTCTTGATTTAAACAATAAAGATATTCTCAATATTGAAACCAAGAAAGCTAAACATAGCGATCAAAACCAGACATATCTCTGGCACTGTAGATTGTGTCATGTTAATAAGACTCTCATTGCAAACCTTCAGAGGGATGGAGTTTTGGACCCTTTTGACTTTCAGTCATTTGAGGTATGCGAGTCATGTCTGTTAGGCAAGATGACCAAGTCTCATTTCACAGGACAAGGTGAAAGGGCTACTGAGCTGTGATGCGTATTTCCCACAACATGCAATGTGTAGCAAGTATACTAATCACACAAGTAATATAATGATGAATAGAGTATCGTTCCCACAAGGATTGTTAGCTAAGCATTAAGTATTCTACTGTTCTCAAGTTGGAGCAATCGACTTCTTTGGATGATGGGAGTAATTTTAATTAAACTGAACAATAGATTTTAAACTAAAATCTAACTAAAAATGCAAGATGGAAAACAAGGATAATCAATTCAAGTAAAACGGGTAGGGTTTTGACTTCATTCGAATTTTATGGGTTAAACCTAAAAATTACACTACATTCACATTCATATGCATTGATTGTAAACCGAACTCACTAAGGTGTTAAACATACCTTCTCAGGCTATGTTTTCCTATTCTTCCTTTTTAACCTTCCGCACCCAACAATTTGAAAGTTAACAAATCCAAACTCATTAAGCATAAGAATCCTACAATGATTTCATTAATTCTTGAATCTATCTCTAGCATCCAATACTATAATGGTGATTACCCAAGAAGCCTAACATGATTCATTTCTCAATCTCATCATGTTCATCACATAAAGCATTAAAACTCAGAGCAAACACACAATCAAAACATAGTCATATGAACATAACATGATTAGTAAATTAACCCATTAGAAATCTGAATTACAATCAAAACCCTAACCCAAAAATGGGTTAGTTCATAGCTAAATTAACACTACAATTGAGAAAAATGATAATAGTCAAGTTCAACATAACGAAAAGTAAGAAATCTCCCCAATTGATGAATCGTTTGGTTCAAAATCGAATCTTCACCCTTCTAATTGCTAAATCTCTCTAAGCTTAATCCAAAACAATGTAAAAGTTGCTACCCTACTCCTTGCACACCTGGGCAAAAAGGTTAAGTGTTTCTTTTATACCTTGCCCCAAATTTCTAAGAAAAACACGCACAAAGTAAAACTGTGCGTTTTACAAAAGCTGAAAGGGTTACGATAAGCCGCGCAGCCGAAGAAATCTCGCCGTGGCGAAGAAAGAAGCAGACTTGTCCGTGTCTGAATTTATAGAACTACCACTCTGCTTGCTTCTTCGCTTTCTTTTTCGATTCTCGGTGCTCTCCCTTTGGAACAAGCCTCATTGTGCTTTATCCTACTTCAGAACTCTTCTAACTTCTGAGATCCGCTAACTTCTGAGTCAAAAACTTCCAATTTTGTCCTTATTTGCTCAAAATGTCCATTTTAATCTGAAACACAAAATGTAAAGAATTAAACAATAATTCAGGTCAAAATGCACCAAAAAGTACCCGAAATCCGAATAAAAGGACTAATGAAAACTGTATAATCCACGGATTATCAAGCTGTTAGGCATCATCCATAGTGATGTATGTGGTCCACTAACAGTTGAGGCCAGAGGTGGATATTCATACTTCATCACATTTACTGATTATTTCAGTAGATATGGTTATGTCTACCTTATGAGACATAAATTTGAAGCCTTTGATAAATTCAAGGAATTTAGGAATGAAGTATAGAATATGTTAGGCAAAAGTATTAAAGCTCTTTGGTCAGATCGAGGAGGTGAATACTTAAGCTAAGGGTTTTCAGAGTACCTGAAGGAATGTGGGATAGTATCACAACTCACCCCTCCTTATACACCCCAACACAATAGAGTGTCTGAAAGGAGGAACATGACCTTACTTGACATGGTTAGGTCCATGATGAGTTTTAGTGATTTACTTGCATCGTTCTGGGGTTATATTCTAGAGACTGTGACTCATGTTTTGAACCGTGTGCCGTTAAAGTTCTGTAGATAAGACTCCATATGAGCTATTGGAGTGGGCGAAAGCCCAACTTGTCTTATCTAAGGATTTGGGGTTGCGAAGCTTATGTTAAGAAATTGACTTCGAACAAGTTGGGCCCAAAATCCCATACATGTATATTTGTGGGGTATCCAAAGGAGACCAAAGGATACTACTTCCACCACCTAGAAGAGCGCAAAATTTTTGTTGCTTGATCTGGTGTCTTCCTAGAAAAGGAATATTTTCTAAGAAGTACTAGTGGGAGAAAAGTAGAACTCGATGAAGTTCTAGAACCACAAGATATACTAGATGAAGGACGGGATGATGTGCCACAGGAAGTGGTTGAGCATCATGAGAAGGTTACTCCACAACTTGTGGATCCAAGTGAACCACCTTAGGTAGCATAAGAGCTACGTAGATCTAGGAGAGTACACCATGAGCCTAAGAGATATGGTTATCTCGTGACTCAATAAGGTGACGTACTAGTCTACCAAGATGATGAACCCAGAACCTATGAAGACGCTATATCGGATCCAGATTCCGTTATATGGCTTGAAGCCATGAAATCTGAGATGAAGTCCATGTACCAGAACCAAGTATGGTCTCTGGTGGAACCACCTGAAGGGGTAAAACCCATAGGGTGTAAATGGGTCTTTAAGAAGAAGACTGACATGGATGGCAACGTGCATACTTATAAAACATGACTGGTTGCCAAAGGTTTCAAACAAATTCATGGCATTGACTATGAAGAAACTTTTTGCCAGTTGCCATGATTAAATCCATCTAGATTATGCTTGCGATTGCTGCATATCATGACTATGAGATTTGGCAAATGGATGTCAAAACAGCTTTCCTGAACGGAAACCTTGAGGAGGATGTGTATATGACACAACCTAATGGTTTCATTCTTGATGGGCAAGCTGATAGGATATGCAAGTTGCAAAGATCCATTTATGGACTCAAGCAAGCTTCAAGGAGCTAGAACATTCATTTTGATGAAGTCGTAAAAGAATTCGGTTTTATCAAGAACGAAGATGAGCCTTGTGTTTACAAGAAAGTAAGTGGGAGAGCAGTAGTATTCCTAGTATTGTATGTCATTGACATACTTATGATCGGGAATGATATACCGAACTTGCAGTCGGTAAAGACTTGGTTATTCAAGTGCTTCTCCATGAAGGACTTAAGGGAAACAGCCTACATCCTTGGAATAAATATCTATCGTGATAGATTACGTAGGTTGTTGGCCTAAGTCAGATTACATATATTGACAAGGTACTAAAAAGATTTAGTATGGAAGAATCCAAGAAGGGATTTCTTTCGATGTCACATGGTGTTTATCTCTCTAAGGAATTGTGTCCTAGGACACAAGATGAGAGAGATAGGATGAAGAAGATCCCATATGCATCAGCAATTGGATCCATCATGTATGCCATGTTATGTACTAGGATTGATGTCTCATGTGCTTTGAGCACTTGTAGTAGATATCAATCTGATCTAGGTGGGCATCACTGGATGGCTGTCAAGAATATTCTTAAGTACCTGAAGAGGACTAAGGATATGTTCTTGGTTTATGGAGGGGAAGATGAGCTCACTGTAAGAGGATACATTGATGCTAGTTTCCAAATGGACAAAGATGATTATCAATCGCAATCAGGGTTTGTATTTTGTCTCAATGGCGATGCAGTGAGCTAGAAGAGCTCCAAGCAAAGCACTGTAGCGGACTCTACAATGGAGGCTGAGTATATTGCATTGTCAGATGTGGCCAAGGAGGTAGTCAAGATTAAAAAGTTCATTACTGAACTTGGTGTGGTTCCTACAATTATTGATCCTATAGACATCTATTGTGACAAGAATGGAGCAATTGCTCAAGCTAAGGAACCACAGTCTCATCAGAAGTCCAGACACATACTCAGACAATTCCATCTCATCAAAGAGATTGTTGAGAGGAAAGACGTGCATATTAGTAAAGTGCATACTGATGACAATCTCGCAGATCCACTGACAAAGCCTCTGTCGCAGTAGAAGCATGAAAGGCACTTGAGATCATTTGGTATTAAATACATGAATGATTGGCTATAGTGCAAGTGGGAGATTGTTAGAGTAGATTCCCTGCAGCCAATCAATTATTGTAGAATTTACTCTTTGTAATAATGTTCATTAATCAATAATAAAAGGCATTTTATTCTATATCGCATAAATCATTCTTATTGCAATATATATTGATATATGTCCTTAGAATGGTAGAACTGTGACGAGGGTATCAAGTGTTTCAAATCTTGATAGTGAGAACCCTATGAGTACATAAGGTGGCCATTCTAGAAACATCCGTAGCCCCCGTATTTTTTTGAAGTAAGGGCGCATATAATACGGTAAGGCTATCATAGTGTTGAACGACCTTGTCGAAAGGCAGTGACTGATCTCACTTGTCAAGATTGTTTGGTGACAACTTGGTGCAACACATGGGTGCTTGTTGTAGGCGAATACACCGCAGCAAGTTCACTGGACTGACCTACCAGAGGATTCCATATGGATGGGAGCCCCAGTGTCTATGGAACAAATCCTCTAACGAATGGTGGTATATGTGATCCCTAGACTTGAGATCACATGAGCGCCTTGTGCATCGATTGGTGCAGGTTAACACTAGCCTAACACTGTTCTATTCAGAGTTGTTAATACGGTAGTGATTGGCTGTATCAAGGAGTGTATCAAGACTATGGTGGATAGACAGATGATTCATCACTCCCGGGTACGGGAGAAGTTATCTCACGGCACAATTCAGTATATGACAATGACAATAAAACTATGGCCATAGTGGGATTGAGTTGTTGCTCTATCCAGTTTATAATACAGGTCATTGGTCTAGTAACTGAATACATAATATCGAGAGTAACCGAAGGTTGACACTGTTTCTATGCCTTCGTCTTGTTGAGATAACGTATGATGAAAGGAACGAATTGTACGGTAACCATATTGTTGGGACAGGTAGCTACTTTGCTGAATCTGAATCTATCGGGTGGCCATGATGCCTTGCTAGGAGCCAATCTTGGTCTGTGTATTAGTGAGACAATTAGTTGGTGTTAATAGCGATACTATATACTACCGGTATGATGAGGAGCCTATAGGTCACACATATAGAAGATAATTTAAGACTTAGGAAGTAAGAAGGGCGTTTTTGTCTTTTTAGGCAAAATGGTATTTTGGTAATTTCATAGTGCAATTAAATTTACTGAGGTCGTAGCCTTTTATTTAATTTGTTAGAAAAATTAAATAAGTGAAATTACATTTAAATATGTGTTAGCATATATTTAAATAAATTATCATTATTGTTAAATGTTAATATATATATATATATTAATGGATTTTAATTGAGATAATGATGAATTAAAATAAATATCTAATTGGGAGTGTTTGGAAACATGGGGTGTTTGGGTTGGAGCCCAAGCCCATTCCATATGGGAATAGGGCAATTAAAAGATCACATAAAAGAAAAGGTTTCATTGAAAAAGTTAAGATTTTATTCATTCATTACTTTTTCATTGAAAACAAAACCCTCTAGCCCCAAATACTCTCTCCCGCGCTACTTTTAGTTTTGATTGAAAAATCAAATAGTCCTTATTTCGTCTTTGTTCTTAATGCTAAAGAGGATCTAGCAAATCCCTCTTTAGTTCACTGCGATTATCTTCGTGTGGACTACATCGGTTCGATCCTACACTTGGGTCGGTAGCAAATACATTTAGAGACAAAGTTGGAGGAACCTCCAAACGTGCGTATGATTCCTTAAACCTTAAAAATATTTTTCTATAGATTTAATATATATATTGTATAAACTATGATTTTTGTACCCGGATCTTGGTTCTAAGGAACGATCCATGTAGTTTATGTTTTTGTTTTCCGCTGCGTAACTGGGTCGTTCACTAACACCTTCTACCTTTGGGAGGTTAATCATCACTGGAGTGTTTCCTTAATGGTGATGGGTTATGACTTAACTAGGGGAACTTTGTTGGATTCGCCTCTGCGAAGGGTTGATAAGTACAACTAGAGGCATGGTAGAGTAGTGCATATTTAAAAAATGCACGAGTGGGCATGTAGTGTCCAAACTCACCGATTCAAAACTTACACTTGAGGCCAATGGTTAGTGCCATTGGATTGTGTAATTGGTTTATCTGTAATACTTACATTTGAGTTTAATAAGTTGGTGCTATTTAATGTGTAAACTAGAGCTTGTGGCCTACCTACTCATCCTACTTTGGTTTACTTGCCCTCGTGAGAGGTCAAATTAGGAATGATGGGATTTCGGCCCACTAGGAAGACTGATGGACCTTCCCAAGTTTAATAGTGAAGGGTATTAACTTGAATAAAAATTATGGGAGCATATTAATTGATAAAGGGCCTTATTAATTAATAAAAGATTATTAACTCTGTTTAATTTGTACTTGTAGATTTACATTATGACTACCAATACTTTGTCATTGCGATTGATCATAAAAAAGGAAAGCAGGTTCGATGGTACAAACTTCACTGGTTGGTATATAAATTTTCGAATTGTACTCAAGTCAGAAAAGAAGTTGTACATCCTAGATGAACCTGTTATGGAAGCGCCTGAACTTGAAGCTACTTAGGAAGCAATAAATGCTTATAGAAAGTATTTTGGATGATGTTGATATTGTACAGTGTATTGTACTTACATCATTGATGCCTAATCTGTTAGAGTAGATGCCCTAGAGCCAATCAATTATTGTGGAATTGACTCTTTGTAATAATGTTCATTAATCAATAAAAAGGCATTTTATTCTATATCGCGTGAATCATTATTATTGCAATATGTATTGATATATGTCCTTAGAATGGTAGAACCGTGACGAGGGTATCAAGTGTTTCAAATCTTGATAGTAAGAACCCTATGAGCACATATGGTGGCCATTCTAGAAACGTCCGTAGCCCTAGTATTATTCTGAAGTAAGGGCATAGATAATACGGTAAGGCTATCATAGTGTTGAACGACCCTGTCGAAAGAGAGTGACTGATCTCACTTTTCAAGGTTGTTTGGTGACAACCTGGTGCAACACATGGGTGCTTGCTGTAGGCGATTACACCGCAGCAAGTTCACTGGACTGACCCACCAGAGGATTCCATATGGATGGTAACTCTAGTGTCTATGGAACAAATCCTCTAATGAATGGTGGTGCATGTGATCCTTAGACTTGAGATCACCGGAGCGCCTTGTGCACCGATTGGTGTAGTTTGACACTAGCCTAACGCAGTTCTTTTCAGAGCTGTCAATACGGTGGTGATTGGCTGCATCAAGGAGTGTATCAAGACTATGGTGGATTGACAGAGGATTCATCACGCCCGGGTACAGGAGAAAGTTATCTCACGGTCCAAATCTATCAGGTGGCCATGATGCCTTGCTAGGGGCCAATCTTGGTCTGTGTATTAGTGAGACGATTAATTGGTGTTAATCACAATACTATACACTATCGATATGATGAGGAGCCTATGGGTCACACACATAGAAGATAATTTAAGATCCAAGAAGAAAAAAGGGCGTTTTCGTCTTTTAAGGCGAAAAGGTATTTTGGTAATTTTACAATGCAATTAAATTTGCTGAGGTCGTAACCTTTATTTAATTTGTTAGAAAAAATAAATAAGTGAAATTACGTTTAAATGTGTGTTCGCACATATTTAAATATATTATCATTACTGTTAAATGTTAATAGATATTTAAATATATATTAATTGATTTTAATTGAGATAATGATGGAAATTAAAATAAATCAAATTGGGAGTGTTTGACAACATGGGGCGTTTGGGTTGGAGCCCAAGCCTATTCCGTATGGGATTAGGGCAAATTGTTTTTACTATAAAAAGAAAAATGTGTGATTTTTCATTAAGATTTTTTTCTTTGAAAACAAAAACACACAGCCCCCATTTTTACACTCCCACAGCAGAATCCAATTTTGGCCCAAAATCAATTCATTTGATTTGTCTTCTTGATTCTTAAGGCTAAGGAGGATCTAGCAAATCCCTCCTTAGTTCTTTTGAGATTGTCTTGGTGTGGACTACGTGGGTTCGATCCTACACTTGGATCGGTAGCAAAACATTCGTCGACAAATTTGGAGGAGCCTCCAACGTGCGTTTGTTTTCTCTTAACTCATGATTAATATTTCTGCAGATTCTTATTATGATAAAATTGTAAAATTATACCCTTGATCTTGGCTCATGTAAACGATCCTGTTATAATATGATTTGTTGTTTCCGCTGCATATACGGGACCATTTACTTACATAATCTGCAGGAGCAACATGAGAATTGGGATGCTGGCTCCATCATCACACATCTCAAAGAACTCTTTTAGAAGCATGCTAGGCACGAACGTTATGAGGTGTCAAAGGCATTATATAGATGCTGAATGACTGAGGGAATCCCATACATAAGTTTGAAATACTGGTGATAAGTGCTTGAAAATACACTTATACTTAGTGGTTTATAGTTATCATTTGTGGGATATTAGGATTAATTCGCATGAATTAACTTAATTGTTTCATAAATGCACTTTTTGGGATCACAGGTATTTTTGTTGTGTTTTCAGGGAATAAGGCTCAAAAATAAGATTTGGATGAGAGAGGATGTTGGTGAGAGAATTTTTGATGACTGGAAACAAACGGATCGAGAATCGGAGTTGAATTGAAGAAGTTATGGAAGTTGAAGTAAAGAAAAGATTCTAGATTATGTTAGTAAATGATCCATATAAGCAGCAGAAACAAAAAAATATAATACAAGGATCGTTTACATGAGCCAAGATCAAGGGTATAATTTTACAATTTATATTAAAGTAAAATCTGGACAAAAGGTTAATCAAGAGTTTAGAATAACGCATGTTTGGAGGCTCCTCCAAAATAGTCTTTGTACGTATTTGCTATCGACCCAAGCATAGGATCGAACTTATGAAGTCCACACGAAGACAATCACAAAGAACCAAAGAGGGATTTGCTAGATCCTCTTTGGGTCGAAGATTAAAGAAGAATGAAATCAAAATGAATTGATTTTAGGCAAATGGGTTTATGCTGTGGGAGAGAAATGGGGCTGCTGTGTATTTGGTTTTACAATGAAAATGAGCTAATCAATTAATTGTTACATTTTACAAATAAACTTTTTCTTTTATAGTAAAACTTTAATGCCCTATTCCCATATGGAATAGGCTTGGGCCCCAACCCAAACACCTTATGTTACCAAACACTCCCTAATTAGATATTTTATTTATTTCATCATTATCTCAATTAATATATATTTAATCTATATATTAACATTTAACAATAATGATGATTTAATTAAATATATATGAACACATATTTAAACGTAATTTCACTTATTTAATTTTTCTAATTAAATAAAGGCTACGACCTTCAGCAAATTTAATTGCACTGTGAAATTACCAAAATAGTCTTTCGCCTTAAAAAGACGAAAACGCCCTTCCTTCTTCTTAGATCTTAAATTATCTTCTATGTGTGTGACCCATAGGCTCCTCATCATACCGACAGTGTATAGTATTGTGATTAACACCAATTAATCGTCTCACTATACTGACCTCCAAGATTTGCCCCTAGCAAGGCATTATGGCCACCCGATAGATTCGGATTCAGCAAAGTAGCTACCTGTCAACAACATGGTTACCGTACAATTTGATCCTTTCATCATCTGTTATCTCGATGAGACGAAGGCATAGAAATAGTATCAACCTTCGGTTACTCTCGATATTATGTATTCAGTTTCTGGACCAATGACCTATATTATAATCCAGATAGAGCAACAACTCAATCCCACTGTGGCCACAGTTTTAGTGTCATTGTCATTTACTGAATTGCACCGTGAGATAACTTCTCCTGCACCTGGGAGTGATGAATCCTATGTCAATCCACCATAGTCTTGATACACTTCTCGATGTAGCCAATCATCATCGTATTGACATCTCTAAAAAGAACTGCGTTAGGCTAGTGTCAAGCTGCACCAATCGGTGCACAAGGCGCTCTAGTGATCTCAAGTCAAAGGATCACATGTACCACCATTCGTTAGAGGATTTGTTCCATAGATACTGGGATTACCATCATATGGAATGCTCTGGTGGGTCAGTCCAGTGAACTTATTGTGGTGTATTCGCCTACGGCAAGCACCCATGTGTTGCACCAGGTTGTCACCAAACAATCGTGACAAGTGAGATTAGTCACTGCCTTTCGACAGGGTCGTTCAACACTATGATAGCCTTACCGTATTATCTGTGCCCTTACTTCAGAATAATATTGGGGCTACGGACGTTTCTAGAATGACCACCATATGTGCTCATAGGGTTCTCACTATCAAGATTTGAAACATTTGATACCCTTGTCACAGTTCCACCATTCTAAGGACATATATCAATACATATTGCAATAATAATGATTCACGCGATATAGAATAAAATGCCTTTTATTGATTAATGAATATTATTACAAAGAGTCAATTCTACAATAATTGGTTGGCTCTAGGGCATCTACTCTAACAGATTGCGTTCTAGCTTGAGCATACCTCGGTATTTTGAGAATATTTTGAGCTGTATAACTCATATTAAGACTATTCTTGGACTTTTGGAAAGCTGATTCAAAGGGCTACATTTCATATGTTTACCACTTTTCCAAATTTCATCGTTATCAGGTTCAAAAATCACCATCTCTAAAGAACAGTGGAATGAAGTAGGAAGAAGACCAGTAGCTACTATGCCGTAGCACCGTGCTGGGCACAGTCACGGAAGTTAAAAACTGATTATCTGTTTTTAGGTAGGTGAATAGGGTTAGGAGTCCTAAACCAACTAGAATTAAGGAAAACAAAACCCTAACCCTTTTGGGATATAAATAGAAGTCTTTTAGCATTATTTTGGGGGGAATTCTTTTAGAGATAAAAAAGAGAGAACAAATTCAAGAACTGAAGAAAAAAAGAGATCAAAGAAGGCTTGGAGAAGAAGAATTGGAGGAGATCATCATCAACTTCATTAATCCAACCAACTTTCACTAAGTTTTTCTTTTTCTTTGTTATTATTATTTGTTATGAATAAGACAATGCTGTTCTCATATTTATTCATGAAGAACTAATTCTTTTGTGATTGAGGGTGATTTCAAAACCCTAGACATGTCTTGTGATTAATAAAATCTGCATCTATTTATCTTTTGATCCCTCTTGGTTATGTGATTATTTCTCTGTGAATAGGGTTTAGATAGATTGTCTTAGTTGTCTAAGTGCGCAATTAAATAGTTAGGATTAATTTATTAATGCCAATTTAGGTTGTTTAGTATGGAATCGCTTTATTAACCTAAATAACTAGTGGTAAAGTGTATGCCTGCATACATGGGGGGTAATCACTCAAGATAGTTTTTATAATTCGTGACAAACCCCGTTTGAAGTAGATAATTAATTGAGTTCACAAATCCTCTGCGGGAAAGACCCTTACTTGCCCTTTACTACTACACGACTTTACATTAGAATTTAGTGAGGTAAAATTAGGTGTTGCATTTGCATGCATCAATTGGGATTTGGTATGGAGGCAAAACTATCAATAGATCTTATTCTGCAATCCTAGCCTCATTCCTTCTCCCAATTCATAATGAACTTTAATATGAATTCTATGGAGAAGTCTCTCTCAGAGCTCTTGAATATGCTGAAGATAGCAGAGAAGAAAATGAAGAAGTCCAAGTCAGTGATGCTAGTTAACGTTGCACCATGGAAAAGAAAGGGGAAGCAATGCAAAGGAAATGCCAAAGGAATATGCAAAGCTCAACCCCAAGATGTCCTTAAACCTGCTAGAGACGTGAGCAAAGATGGAAAAGTTGTTTTCTTCCATTGTGGCAAGCTTGGTCACTAGAAGAAACATTGCAAGACCTTCATAACAAGCAAGCAAGAAGAAGAAGCCTGCATCTTCTTTTAAAGGTATGTACATGATTGAAATCAATGTATCTCTCCTGTTACATCTTGGGTTATTGACACATGATGTGGTTCTTATATTAGCACTTTTGTGTAGGGACTGCAGCAGAGTAGACTGCCCAGTCGAGGAGAGGTGGACCTACGAGTTGAGAATGAAGCACACGTTACTGCATTAGTTGTAGGGGATTATTATTTGTGTTTGCCTTCGGGCTACTTTTAAATTGTTTTTATGTTCCTTCAATTTCAAAGAATATTATTTTTGGTCCGCTTTAGACAACGTTGGATATCAATTTATGA
The DNA here is from genome assembly GCA_026225825.1 of Pistacia integerrima. NCBI lineage: Eukaryota > Viridiplantae > Streptophyta > Magnoliopsida > Sapindales > Anacardiaceae > Pistacia > Pistacia integerrima. The sequence continues at coordinate 23,024,127 of CM047750.1, forward strand.
TAACTAATGGATTGATGTCAATTAGTTTGAATGGTATTCAATATGGCATTGCAAGATTGCATAATGGTTTTTATGTTCTAGAGTTAAATAATAATGAGATTTTCAATCTAGAGAATAAGAAAGCCAAGGTTGATTGCTTTAATTGAACTTACCTATGACATTGTAGGCTTGGTCATGTGAACCAGACTCGCATAGTAAAACTCCATAAGGACAAAGTTTTGGGTCTATTTGACTTCAAGTCTTATGAGGTATGCAAGTCACCTTTTACTGGGCATAGTGAAAGGGCAAAGGAACTCTTAGGCATCATCCATAGTGATGTATATGGACCACTATCAGTACAAGCCAGAGGTGCATATTCTTACTTCATCACTTTTATTGATGAACTCAGGAGATTTAGATATATCTGCTTAATGAGATGTAAATTTGAATCCTTTGACAAGTTCAAAGAATTCAAGAACAAAGTACAAAATCAACTAGGCAAGAATATCAAGGTTCTCTGATCTGACAGGGGAGGAGAATACTTAAGCTTAGAGTTTGATGCAAACCTTAAGGAATATGGGATTATATCTCAACTTACACCTCCTTACACACCTCAGCACAATAGAGTGTTTGAGAGGAGGAATCGAACCTTGTTGGATATGGTTTGATCAATGATGAGTTTCACAGATTTACCCACATCGTTCTAGGGCTATGCCCTAGACGCTGCGACATATACACTGAATTGTGTATCGTTGAAATCAGTGGATAAGATGCCATATGAAATATGGAACAGGCAAAAACCCGTTTTGTCTCATCTAAGAGTTTAGGGTTGTGACGCTTATGTCAAGAAATTGACTTCGAACAAGCTTGCCTTAAAGTCAGAGAAATGTATCTTTGTGGGGTATCCTAAACAAACAAGAGGATACTATTTCTACAATCCAGCTGAGTTGAAAGTTTTCGTTGCTCGAATTGGAGTCTTCTCAGAGAAATAATTCCTTTAAAGAGAAGATGGTGTAAGAAAGGTAGAACTCGATGAAGTTCTAGAGCCACAAGATGCATCAAACGATGGACAAGACAATGTGCTATTAGAGATGGATGAGCATTATGAGGAGATCACTCCATAGGAAGTGGAACAAAGTGAACTTTCGACACAAGAGCCACGTAGGTTTTGCTGAATACGTTGTGAGCCCGAGAGGTATGGTTTTCTTGTGACTCAAAGTGGTGACGTATTGGTCTATCAAGATGATGAGCCCAAAACCTACAACGATGCTTTGTTGAATCTAGATTCTACAAAATGGCTTGATGCCATGAAATTTGAAATGAACTCTGGTGTGCTATCGTAGGCAACCAAGATTAATAACCTTTCTAACCTAACTACTAAACTGTAAATAGGATAAGTAAGGGTCGATCCCACGAAGAGCATCTAGCCGAATTTTTCGATGATGTGAACAAAGCTCGGGGGTTTTGAGTAAAACAGAAAACAGTCTTGGCAAAAATCAAAACAAAAACAATTTAAATCGAAATCAATTAATAAAACGAAACTTGGTCTCCGTCAACATCCACCATCGGAATCTTACAACTGATCGTTGATACAAAATAAATCAATTCTTGCTTTAAATATTCACCGTTGGAACTATTTTCCTATCTCTCATTAATTGTAATTAATTAGGAAACAAGCGATCTTAATTAATATTACCATTAAACAACCCTAGACAAGCGCTGAAGATTTAATCTAATGGCAGCCTTAAGAATTAGAGAAATCGATGAAGCTAAACAACACAAATACAAGCGGTTGTATTTAATTTAGTTGAATGTTCCTCTTAAGATTACTAATTCCTGACGCAGCAAATTATTAACCCTAATTGCTTCACAAGTTAGAGGGATCAAACAATTACGGATTTGATATCAAACCTAGTAGTAGATTGCAACAAATAATCCATTAGTAGGCCTCATAATAATTAAATGCATCAATCATGAAGATATGCATAGAATAACATTCAATATTCAAACACGAAAATTGAACACTAAAATAAAATTTATAAACTCACTTTCCCGTTTTGCCCTTACACTTTTGTGAAAATTCCATCTATGTCCCTTAATCAATTACCATAATGCCCTCATTTTTAATGCATTCTCTATGAAATTCTATCTCTTTTCACTCCCCACTTTTTCAACTAATTTTGAGTGAAAAGACCATTTTACCCTTAATGCAAGTTTAAGGCATTTTCTTCATATTCTCTTAAAATCACTTTAACAAAAATTAACTAAGGGCTATAAAAACATAAATTAAATCATGTACCTCCATGTTGGGCATTACACACACACACACACACACACACACACACAGAGAGACACACACACACACACACACACACATATATATTGTAATAATAAGAATATAATAAATGTGATCATTTACTATTCTTTAGCCTCCTGTAACCAACAGCCATTTTTTGAACCCTTTGATATACCAAAAGAAGAAATTGTTAAATTTAATAATCATAATACTATTTTAGAAACTATTAGTAAAAAACTTCGTGAATTATCACCGTCTAAATCAAATATTAATGTTCTTATAGAATCCGACCCTATAGAAGAATAAAATCAAAATTTTCAAAACTCATCTATTAATAAAATGAGAAATAATATGAAATATCCTAAAACTCGAAACTATTACCCAAGACCTTCCTTACCAAATATGCAATTTGAAGATGTAACACAAATGGCAAGATCTTCCTATAATGGAACAGGATCATTAAAATCTTGAGGGATGTAATCTAAATCAAGTCAAGAATTTGAAAAGTAAATGATTGATTTTCATGGAAATTGAAAAGCAAATGCTATTGTAATAATAAGTCGAGTCAAAAGAAATCAAATAATGTAAATAGTGTAATAAATGTGAAAAGAAAAGAAATAATGAGAAAAACTTACAAGTACTAATTTGATGAATAAACGTTTTATTGCTTTGATGGTGTTTACAAAGGACACTACAAATTTTTGCTCTCTCACTTTTTTGTGTTGTTGTTTTCTCTCTATTTTTGCATTCCGCTCTAGCAATCTAAGTGATACATATTATACTGCAAAAGAGTGGACTTCAAATACATTTGAATCCGTCTTCATAATTATAGTACATAATAAAATATGAAATAATTGAAAAGTTGATGAGTTGTCTTGGAAACATGTCTTGAATTATTGAGAATTTTTCAGAACTTGTCTTGATGTTGACTGACGAAATGATAATGTTGATGAAGGAATCTTGAAAATCTGGATTTCTGCAGAAGGTATGTGATAAAGTAAATAAAGGGGAATCTTGATTTCTACCGAAAATTTTGAACATCTGGTAATGGTGGTGCTGAGTCATTGTCCTTTATTGAAATCATAATTGATTTGATTTTGGAATATTACAAAATAGTCATCTTCGTCTTGATCACTTGGTGACGTGGTATTGTCCGAATCTGCTTTTTGAGATGAGGAAGATCCAATTGCCATAATTATTTTGTCCATATCTTGAGGGGTTTGGCATTGAGCCAACTCAGCTAGAAGTTTTGATTTTTGCGTCAGAAATGTGTTGATTGTTGTTGGGGTTGACATAAATGAGGGTGTTGAGAAATCCATATCTGTATGGCTGGTGGGCTAACATTTTGAATGGAAAAGCTAGGCCACCATTTAATAAAGAGTTTCCTTTGTAATTCTCTAAATTTTGGAGGAGGAGATGTAGTGATATAAAATTGCCAACTCATTATCCAAGCAATTAAGAAATTGCTAGAAAATGCTAGCAACAGGTCTTCACTGTTATTGAAATTTTTGGCAAATAATTGATATCTTTCCCAAACCAAAGGTGGGAGAATTTTTTCATTTAAATTGAAAAAATTGAACCATTGTTGAAACCATTTTGGAAAAGTTTTTAGACAAGTTTTGTCAAATATAAAAAACCAAGAATGTGTTGTATGTGATAAATAGAAAGCATAAAATCATGCTTTTTGATAATCTTTATATGAAAATTCTTCAGGAATAAAGGTTTGAGAAAATGGGTGTTTTCTATAAATGCCAATATGCCAATCTTGTGATCTCAAGACTTTTTTGATTTTGCATTTTGAAAAGGAAATTTTATTTGGATCATTTTTATTTGGATTATGGGTAATTTCAATTGAATCAATATCAAATAAAATAAATTCATAAAAGGTTCTTGTTTTTAATAGATCATCGGGATTAAAATAAAAATCTGGAGGGAAAATTTTTGATAAGGTTTCTTGAAAAGTTTATCCCCGGAATTCGGGTTCAACAATACAAATTGATTGGGTTGTTTTTTTTTCAATATATTGAAAGGTCGGATTAATGTTAATAGGTTTTGATGGAAAAGGTGAATATGATGTTGGTATTGTAAGGGCTCGTGGGTAATTTTTTGGTGGTGATGAAGAAACAGATTACCAATTTGGTTGGGTAATAATGGTTTTCTATTTATTAGGTTTTAAAGGTTTTGATTGTGTGGTAATAGGTTGTTGAGGTGGTAGCATCGCATACAATGCTTTTGATTTTGGATTATTTTGGGGTTTGATGAGAGTGCCCATCTTTTCCTCACTTTCTCTCAAAAAAATTTCGTCCTAAAAGTTATTATGAGAGAGACTATTAGAGTAAAAACTTTTTAACTTTTGCATTTCATTGAAAACATAATTTTGAAACTTTTTAAATCTTATTGCAAGAAGTTGAAAACACGTTCTTGTAATGCAAGCATCCAAAATTTTGTTGGAATCAAGCCATTCTTTTGTAGGAACAATTTCTAGACTCTCTAATTTAGTAATAGTATTTATCTTACATATTGAAATATTTTTTAAATTACTAATGGTGGTTTAACAAATTCAAATGTTACTTCTTGTCCTAAAATATTTGTTGTAATTCATTTATTGTTTACTGTAAAAGGGTAAATTTGAGTAATGAAGAGGGTACCTAATATAACATCTTAATCTAAATCTTTTGCAAGAATAAAAGTATTTTTAATACAAAAATTTTGTATACATACATGAGCATTAGATAATTTATAATTAATGTTTAATAGCTCCATGTAATCTTTCTTTTGTTTTTTCGTAATATTTTGTTCAAATTAATCTTTCTCTCATATAATTTTGATCTGCCCCAATGTCTACTAAGGCTTGTGTAATAATATTTAATTCATGATTAATATTGATCCTAATGTAAACATGCCATTTTTTAAATTGAATTATAGATATTTCTTTAATAAATGATTCTTAGGTTTCTTTAATAATTTGTGATTCTGATTTTGAGGTTGATGGTTGTCCTATAGTTTCTTTGGACGCTTTTAAATATAATAAATGTCTTAATTTCAAAAATTATCTTTTTGTAATTTTTTTAACTTGAATTTTTTAGAATATTGATATCTTCTTGCAAGTCACTTAGAGTAACTTGAGTGGGTTTGTCAAATCTTTTTAATATATCTTTTAAATTATAAGAATCTACATCTTTTTGTTTTTCTTCAGATAAAATGAATTCCTTAAGTTTTAATAAATATTCTCTTTTAATATCTTCATCCTGAATTTTATCAATAATATCTAATATAAATTCTTTTGATTTGGTGATAACATTTATTGACTTAGGTCTTGAGATTGATACCATATTTATTGATTTCATTGCACAGTCGCAAGTCCCCATGCAATCACAATTTTCCAAGTCTTGTGAAGACTCACTAATTGTTTCAGAAGAGTTTTCTTGAATTTGATAAATCATATCTCCATTATCTGTATTATAACTAGATTCTTCTTCAAAGTTTGTTTGAATAATATTTAATAATTGTTGTTTTAATTTTGAATCTATTTCTAATTTTTTAATTTGATCTTTTATTGGACACTTAGTAGCATAATGACCTTGTTGTTTACATTTTCAGCATGTGATAGGTTTTTTAAGATATTTTCTTATTGGAATATTTTTTTTTTTTATAAGGCTTATCATAAGATTTTTGTTTATATTTATAATCTCTTTTGTAATAAAGTTTTCTATATTAATTTTGTTTTTTGTCTTTTCTGTATTTAACAAAGGGAGGTAATATTTTCTCATAACCATATTGACTACAAAATCCATTTAATTCTTTTTTCTTATGTTTTAATTCATTTTTTAATTTAGCTTTTAATTTTAAATCAGTGCAAATTATTAAAGCTTCATTGTTAATAAAACTAATTAAATCTCCATATGTTAATTCTTCATAAGGTATATATCCATCATATTTTCTATATAATCCATTTTTAATAGTTTGACTAAATAATATAGGTAGATTATCTAGGAACCTTTCTTTCCAATAGGATTTCCTACAGTCTGTTCTTGTGAATACTTTTAGTAAAAACATATCCTTATACCATCTAAAATCTACCATGGTTGGACATCTTAGGTTTGATAATATTTCTTGTGATTTTTTATGAAAGCTTGTTGGGTCTCCTACAAAGTTTTTGGTTATTGCATAAATTAATGTAGCTACAACGTCTCCTTCTTCTTGTTCATACTCTATTTGACCAGTACCTTCAATTTTGACTTTCTAATCTTTTTTGTTGCATGTAATATGTGATATTTATGTGATTTTGGTAAATCATTGTCCCACCAATTCTTAAGCATTCCCGTAAATCCTGAGACTAATATTTTTGCTATTTGATGATCAGTGTTGTCATGAGATTTATAGGCTAATGCTGACATAGTCATTTCTTGTAAAACATTTAAGATTTGATGTTCAGCTAATCCATCTATATTCCATTCATCTATTGCTGTTCCATTATAGGAAGATCTTGCTATTTGTGTTACATCTTCAAATTGCATATCTCGTAAGGAAGGTCTTGAGTAATAGTTTCGAGTTTTAGGATATTTCATATTATTTCTCATTTTATTAATACATAAGTTTTGAAAATTTTGATTTAATTCTTCTATAGGGTCGGATTCTATAAGAACATTAATATTTGATTTAGAGGGTGATACTTCACTAAGTTTTTTACTAATAGTTTCTAAAATAGTATTGTGATTATTAAATTTAACAATTTCTTGTTTTGGTATATCAAAGGGTTCAAAAAATGGTTTAACATATTTTTGTAAATAAACGGGTGTTAAATTTCCTATTTCTACTATCTCCTTCTCGGGGGATTTTGAAATTTTTGTGATTATGTGTGTAGTATTATCTTCTATCCTATTCATTTGTTGATTAATAGTGTGGAGAATTTAATTAGAGTAATTTTTTTGATGTTGAATATTTTTAATGTCTCTTAAAGTTTGTTGTTTTTTTTATCATTATCAATTTTATTAATTTTTTTAAAGGGTGATGCTATTATTTCTGCTTGTTGATGTTTTATTTTAATTTCTTCTAAAGGTGGATGTACAAATTTAATAGTTTTATTTGCTGATGTTTGCCAATTTTTTGTTGTATTAGTGGTTACAAAAATAGTTTTCTTTTCACTTAAATTTTGATAATATTTTCTATTTTCTAGCCAATTAAAGAAATTAATATTTTTTTTAATTTTTTTTGTGTATTGTACCATTCAGATCTAAGGGTATTTTGTTCTTCTGGTTTAAATGTTGTAAAGAAAATTTGTCTTTTTTCTATATTATAATTTTGTAGGAATTCTTGTTTTAATAATTCTTTGTTAATTTCAAAGAGTTTAGTTGAACTTGCTGCTGAGGGCCTAGGTGTAGTAATTATTCCCCTCTTGTACCAAAACCAGCATATGGGTAATGTTAAGAGATAGGTACACCTACACCTCAAGGAGATGTCTGAGGTGTTTTTGATACATTGAAACAAAATATTTATTTCTTTAATCGATTAGAAAATAGAAAATATTATCAAAATTTAAGTGAAAAGAAAACTATTTTTGTAACCACTAATACAACAAAAAATTGGCAAACATCAACAAATAAAAGTATTACATCTGTACATCCACCCTTAGAAGAAATTAAAATAGAACATCAACAAGTAGAAATAATAGCGTCACCCTTTAAAAAAATTAATAGAATTGATGATGATAAAAAACAACCAACTTTAAGAGATATTAAAAATATTCAACATCAAAACAATTACTCTAATCAAATTCTCCACACTATTAGTCAACAAATGAATAGGATGGAGGATACTATTACACACATAATTGCAAAAATTTCAAAATCCCCCGAGAAGGAGATAGTAGAAATAGGAAATTCAACATGTAATTTAACACCCTTTCATTCACAAAAATATGTTAAACCATTTTTTGAACCCTTTGATATACCAAAAGAAGAAATTGTTAAATTTAATAATCACAATACTATTTTAGAAACTATTATAAAAAAACTTAGTGAAGTATCACCCTCTCAATCAAATATCAATGTTCTTATAGAATCCGACCCTATAGAAGAATTAAATCAAAATTTTCAAAACTTATCTATTAATAAAATTAGAAATAATATGAAATAACTTAAAACTCGAAACTATTACCCAAGACCTTCCTTACCAGATATGCAATTTGAAGATGTAACACAAATAGCAAGATCTTCCTGTAATGGAACAGAAATAGATGAATGGAATATAGATGGATTAGCTGAACACCAAATCTTAAACGTTTTACAAGAAATGACTATGTCAGCATTAGCCTATAAATCTCATGACAACACTGATAATCAAATAGCAAAAATATTAGTCTCAGGATTTATGGGAATGCTTAAGAATTGGTGGGACAATGATTTACCAGAATCACATAAGTATCACATATTACATGCAACAAAAAAGATTAGAAAAGTCAAAATTGAAGGTACTGGTCAAATAGAGTATGAACAAGAAGAAGGAGACGTTGTAGCTACATTAATTTATACAATAACCAAAAACTTTGTAGGAGACCCATAAAGCTTTCATAAAAAATCACAAGAAATATTATCAAACCTAAGATGTCCAACCATGGTAGATTTTAGATGGTATAAGGATATGTTTTTACTAAAAGTATTCACAAGAACAGATTGTAGGAAACCCTATTGGAAAGAAAGGTTCTTAGATGGTCTACCTAGATTATTTAGTCAAACTATTAAAAATGCATTACATAGAAAATATGATGGAAATATACCTTATAAAGAATTAACATATGGAGATTTAATTAGTTTTATTAACAATGAAACTTTAATAATTTGCACTGATTTAAAATTAAAAGCTAAATTAAAAAATGAATTAAAACATAAGGAAACGGAATTAGGTGGATTTTGTAGTCAGTATGGTTATGAGAAAATATTACCTCCCTCTGTTAAATACAAATAAGATAAAAAACAAAAACAATATAGAAAACCTTATTACAAAAGAGATTATAAATATGAACAAAAATCTTATGATAAGCCTTATAAAAAGACAAAATATTCCAATAAGAAAATATCTAAGAAACCTATCACATGCTGGAAATGTAAATAACAAGGTCATTATGCTACTAAGTGTCCAATAAAAGATCAAATTAAAAAATTAGAAATAGATTTAAAATTAAAAACAATTATTAAATATTATTCAAACAGACTCTGAAGAAGAATCTAGTTATAATACAGATAATGAAGACATGATTTATTAAATTCAAGAAAACTCTTCTGAAACAATAAGTGAGTCTTCACAAGACTCGGAAGATTGTGCTTGCATGGGGTCTTGCTACTGTGCAATGAAATCAATAAATATAATATCAACCTCTAGTCCTAAGTCAATAAATGTTATCACTAAATCGAAAGAATTTCTATTAGATATTATTGATAAAATTCAGGATGAAGATATTAAAAGAGAATATTTATTAAAACTTAAGGAATTAATTTTATCTGAAGAAAAACAAAAAGATGTAAATTGTTATTATTTAAAAGGTATATTAAAAAGATTTGACAAACTCACACAAGTTACTCTAAGTGATTGCAAGAAGAAAACAATATTATAAAAAAATCAAGTTAAAGAATTACAAAAAGATAATTTTGAAATTAAGATAGATTTATTATGCTTAAAAGCCTCCAAAGAAACTATAGGACAACCATCAACCTCAAAATCAGAATTACAAATTATTGAAGAAAACGAAGAATCATTTATTAATGAAATCTCTAGAATTCAATTTCAAAAATGGTATGTTTATATTAGGATCAATATTAATCATGAATTAGATATTATTACATAAGCCTTAGTTGACACAAGAGCATATCAAAATTGTATGAGAGAAGGATTAATTCCAACAAAATATTATGAAAAAACAAACGAAAGATTACATAGAGATGTCAACAATTAAACATTAATTATAAACTATCTAATGCTCATGTATGTATACAAAAATTTTGTATTAAAAATACCTTTATTCTAGCAAAAGATTTAGATCAAGATGTTATATTAGGTACCCCTTTTATTACTCAAATTTACCGTTTTACAGTAAACAATAAAGGAATTACAACTAATATTTTAGGACAAGAAGTAACATTTGAATTTGTTAATTCTCCATTAGTAAAAGATATTAAAAATTTTAAAAACTTATCAATATCAAAAATAAATCTTATTAATAATAAGAAAAGACAAATTAATTTCTTAAAAGAAGAACTAAAACATGAAAGGATAAAGCAACAATTAGAAACTCCAAAAATTCAAGAAATTATTAAAAATATAGAAAAATGATTTTCACATGATATATGCTCAACAATTCCAAATGCCTTTTGGAATAGAAAACAACACGTAGTTTGTCTTCCTTATATTAAGGATTTTGATGAGAAAAATATATCAACAAAAGCTAGACCCATATAAATGAATAAGGAATTACTTGAACACTGTCACAAAGAAATCAAAGATTTACACGACAAAAAATTAATTAGACCGAGTAAATCTCCATGGAGTTATTCTGCCTTTTATGTCAATAATGTAGAAGAAAAAGAAAGAGGAATCCCAAGATTAGTAATCAATTATAAACCATTAAATAAGGTATTACAATGGATTAGATATCCAAAACCTAACAAAAAAGATTTAATTAATAGATTATATAATGCTATAATATTTTCAAAATTTGACATGAAATCAGGATTTTGGCAAGTTCAAATAGATGAATTAGATAGATACAAAACGGCATTTAATGTTCCGTTTGGTCAATATGAATGGAATGTTATGCCTTTTGGATTAAAAAATGCACCTTCAGAATTTCAAAATATTATGAATGATATCTTTAATCCTTATATAGACTTTACAATAGTATATATTGATGATGTCTTAGTTTATTTAGAATCAATATATCAACATTTAAAACATTTAAAAATATTTGAAGAAATTATTAAAAGAAACGAATTAGTTGTTTCAACCACAAAAATGAAATTATTTCAAACAAAAATCAGATTTTTAGGTCATGAATTTTATAAAGGAACTATTAAACCAATTGATAGGTCAATAGAATTTACAAATAATTTTCCTGATGAATTAAGGGACAAAACTCAATTAAAAGGGATTTTTAGGATATCTAAATTATATAGTAGATTTTTTCCAAGACCTTAGAAAACTATGTGAACTGTTATATCAAAGACTTAGGAAAAATCCTCCCCCATGGTCTGAGTCTCATACCCAAATAGTTAGAGAAATTAAATCCAAAATTAAATTCCTTCCTTGCCTTAGTATATTGGATCCATCAACCTATCCTATTACATAAACTGATGCCTCTGATATAAGATATGGTGGGATATTAAAACAAAAATTATATAGTAAAGAGAGTCTAGTTAGGTTCCATTCTGGAGTCTGGCTCGGTGCTCAAAAAAGTTATTTAACCATCAAAAAGGAAGTTTTATCAATTGTTTTATGCATTACAAAATTTCAGGATGATTTGATTAATAAAAGATTGTTTATCCGAACAGATTCTTCTACATCAAAATTTATTTTTGAGAAAGATGTAAAAAATTTAGTTTCAAAACAGATTTTCACCAGATGGCAAGCAATACTTTCTTGTTTTGATTTTGAAATCGAACATATCAAAGGACATAATAATTCATTACCTGATTTTCTTTCCCATGAATTCTTACAGGGAAAGAAAAAAGTTGAGTGACGAGAGAAAAATAGAAAAGAAACTTGAGTGATTGAGTGAAAGATGGGTGCACCCATCAAACACAATAATTCTCATGAAGAAAAAATATTAACCAATTTTCAAAAATCAAAATATCTTTTTACTATTATCCAAAATCGTCATCTTTCCCAAAAGAAAAATAATCATAGAAATTTTCTAAAAAATATTCTTTCAAATGATATTTGGCAAAGAATTCTTTTTGAAACCCATATTAATGATTTTTCGGAATTAAATAAATACATTAAAAATCCACATTAAAAATCCAACACCAATACAATTAGCCAAAGCCTTGCCTCTCTCTTCAAAAGCTATTAACAAAATTATTCTTGAAATCGAAATCCGTGCCAACAAGTCCTCATGAAATATGAGGAAGAAAATCCTCAAGAACCATTTAGTAATTGGATTTCTACTTTTTTAAACTATAAATTTTCAGCATCAACATCAAGAAACAATAATTATATTCATCAATTAGTCGTAGCTAAAGAAGTTGCTGAATAGTTGAAGCCGAAGATTATGAAATGGATTTATTAAATTCTCATGTTCGAGACAATTCCCAAAGCTTTGAAGACAATGATTTAGATAATTTTCTTCCGGGTAATTCTCAAGTTGAAGATTATTAAATAAAGGACAATGACTCAGCACCAACTTTACCAGATGTTCAAAATTTTCGGCAGAAATCAAGATTTTCAAGATTTCCTTTATTTACTTTATCACATACCTTCTGCATAAATCAAGATTTTCAAGATTCCTTTAACAACATTATCATTTTGTCGGCCAATATCAAGACAAGTCCTCAATAATTCAAGACACATATCCAAGACAGCTCATCAACTTATCAACTACTTTATCTTTTATTCTGTATTGTAATAATGAAGCCGGATTCAAATGTATTTGAAGTCCGCTCTTTTGTAGTATAAATATGTATCACTTAGAATGAAAAAATATAATGCAAAAATAGAGAGAAAACAACAGCACAAAAAAGTGAAAGAGCAAAAATTTATAATGTCCCTTGCAAACATCATCAAAGCAATAAAACATTTCTTCATCAAATTAGTACTTGTAAGTTTTTCTCATTATTTCTTTTCTTTTCACATTTATTAGACTATTTACATTATTTGATTTCTTTTGACTTGACTTATTATTACAATAGCATTTTCTTTTCAATTTCCATAAACATCAATCATTTACTTTTCAAATTCTTGACTTGATTTAGATAACATCCCTCAAGATTTTAACGATCCTGCTTTCATTTGGTATCAGAGCCAAGAAGAGTCATTAGAAGTAAGAAATTAGGAATTAAAAACTGCACAAATTAACATCCATTACCGTAGTTATTGTAGCAAAACAATGTTCAAATTACTGCTCACTGTTACTGTTCATATAATGTAGCAGTTTACTGTAGATTACTGTTCATTTCCTGGTTGAATTAAAGGTTAGATAAATCTAGAAGGTTTTAATCTAGAAGAACTCTAGAATTGATTCTAGGTTGCACTTGGTCAGCTTGGAGGGTGCATTTGGTCAGCCGTGTTTGGTGGTCACATACCTTGATGGTCCCATGATTTAGGAGAGAAACTAGAACTTTTAGGTTAAAATTGTTTTAGAGATGTCTAATTTCTTAAGGAGATTAGGAAGTAGCAGTGGGCGAGATGATAGTAGTAGCAGTAACACTATTAGAATTAATAATCAACAACAAAGTACAAACCATAATCAAGAATTACTGAAATCTATTAACACTGAAGAAATTAATATGGCAAAAATCGGTTAACAGTTACATAACTGGAACATACCACCAGTTAAAGAAGACACAATATATCCAATAGATACTTTTGAATTTATGTCAGATTACTCTATTAAAACAATTGAAGACACAATAATGATAACTGAAGAAGGAATTGAAGAAATTACTACACCTAGGCTCTCATCTGCAAGTTCAAAAAGTAAATTAGTAGGAGTAAATTATTCCCCTCCTGTGTCAAAACCAGCATATGAAAACACATCAAATCCACCTAGTTCACCAACACAATCAAAAGTATTAGAACATTATAGTCAAATTAACACAATAACTAAACCCTTTGAAATTAACAAAGAATTATTAAAACAAGAATTCCTACAAAACTATAATAAAGAAAAAAGACAAATTTTCTTTATAACATTTAAACCAGAAGAACAAAATACCCTTAGATCTGAATGGTACAATGCACAAGAAAAATTGAAACAAAATATTTATTTCTTTAATTGGTTAGAAGACAAAAAATATTATCAAACTTTAAGTCAAAAGAAAACTATTTTTGTAACCACTAATACGACAAAAAATTGGCAAATATTAACAAATAAAAATATTACATTTGTGCATCCACGTTTAGAAGAAATTAAAATAGAACATCAACAAGCAGAAATAATAGCATCACTCTTTAAAAAAGTTAGTAAAATTGATGATGATAAAAAAACAACCAACTTTAAGAGATATTAAAAATATTCAACATCAAAACAATTACTCTAATCAAATTCTCCATACTATTAGTCAACAAATGAATAGGATAGAAGATAATACTACACACATAATCACAAAAATTTCAAAGTCCCCCAAGAAGGAGATAGTAGAAATTCAACATGTAATTCAACATCCAATTCAACAACATGTAATTCAACATCCAATTCAACACCTTAATCTTTCAGCTTTATGGGTTGATTTTGTTCTAAGGGAGTTTATATGAACAATGACTCCTACTAATTGTGGTAGGAGTAATTGTTCATATAACCTTTAGAAACAAGCTTGAGGGATACACTGTTCAAAATATGTGTGTGTGTGTGTGTGTGTGCGCATACATACATACATACATATAGGATTTTAATAATCCTGCCCTATATGCTCTGATACCATATAGGGCAGGATCATTAAAATCTTTAAAAATTGAGGGATGTAATATAATTTCAAGTGATGATAAGCAAAATGAAAGATAAATAAAGATGTACTAAAATGTTTATGTTTTAATAAATATGAAAAGCAATAATGAGATGAATAGTAAAAGTAATGATGAAATGAAAATATTGAAAGAAACCTACAAGTATCGAAGTTTTTGATGAAGAAACGTTTATTGCTTGATGAGTTTTACAAAATGTTTTTCAAAGGACAATTTTTTTGTTCTCTCACTTTTTTGATCTCTTGTTTTCTCTCTTTTTTCTTATTCTGCCTTCTTCACATGAAGTGATACATATTTATATTACAAAGGAACAGACTTCAAATACATTTGAATCCGCCTTCATTATTACTATACAGAAAAAAAGATAAAGTACTTGATAAATTGATGAGCTATCTTGAATACGTGTCTTGAATTATTGAGAACTTGTCTTGATATTGGCCAAAAAAATGATTTTGTTGATAAGGAGAATCTTGAAAAATCTTGGATATCCATCGAAAGTATTGAACATGTGATAAAGCTGGTGCTGAGTCATTATCCTTTATTGAAATCATAATTGATTATGGAACATTGCAAAATAGTCATCTTCATCTTGATCACTTGGTGACTTGGTATTGTATGTATCTGCTATTTGAGATGAGGAAGATCCAATGGCCATAATAATTTTGTCCATATCTTGAGGGGTTTGGCATTTAGCCAACTCAGCCATAAGTTTTGATTTTTAAGTTAGAAATGTTGATTGTTGTTGGGGTTGACATAAATGAGGGTGTTGAGGAATTCATATATGCACTGCTGGTGGGCTAACATTTTGGATGGAAAAGCTAGGCCACCATTTAATATAGAATTTTCTTTGTAATTCTCTGAATTTTGGAGGAAGAGGTGTAGTGATATAAAATTGTCGACTCATTATCCAAGCAATTAAGAAATTGCTAGAAAATGTTCTTCACTATTATTGAATTTTTTGGCGAATAATTGATATCCTTCCCAAACCGAAGGTGGGAGAATTTTTTCGTTTAAACCGAAAAAATTGAACCATTGTTGAAACCATTTTAGAAAACATTTTGGACAAGTTTTGTCAAAAATAAAGAACCAAGAATGTGTTGTATGTGATAAACAGAAAGTATAAAATCAGGCTTCTTGATAATCTTTATATGAAAATTCTTGAGGAATAAAGGTTTGAGAAAATGGGCGTTCTTTACAAATTCCAATACGTCAATCTTGTGGTCTCAAGACTTTTTTGATTTTGCATTTTGAAAAAGAAATTTTGTTTAGATCACTTTTATCTGGATTATGGGTAATTTCAATTGAATCAGTATCAACTAAAATAAATTCATAAAAGGTTCTTGTTTTTATTAGATTATCAGGAATAAAATAAAAATCTGGAAGGAAATTTTTTTATAAGGTTTCTTAAAAAGTTTGTCCCCATAATTCGAGTTCAGTAATACAAATTGATTAGGTTGTTTCTTTTTCAATGTATTGAAAAGTTGGATTAATGTTAATAGGTTTTGATGTAGAAGGTGAATAAGATGTTAGTATTGTAAGGGCTTGTTGGTAATTTTTTGGTGGTAATGAAAAAACAGATTCTTCATCTAGAAGAGTGAACCAATTTGGTTGGGTAATAATGGCTTTCTGTTTATTGGGTTTTGAAGGTTTTGATTGTGGGGTAGTAGGTTGTTGAGGTGGTAGCATCGCATACGATGCTTTTGATTTTGGATTATTTTGAGGTTTGATGGGAGTGCCTATCTTTTCCTCACTTTCTCTCAAAAATTTCTCGTCCTGAAAATTATTATGAGAGAGACTATTAGAGTAAAAAAATGTTGACTTTCGCATTTCATTGAAAACATGATTTTGAAACTTTTAAATTTTAATGCAAAAAGTTGAAAACACATTTTTGTTATGCAAGCATCCAAAATTTTTCTAGTATCGAGCCATTCTTTTGTGGGAACAATTTCTAGACTCTCTAATTTAGTAATTTGTATACATACGTGAGCATTGGATAATTTATAATTAATATTCAGTTGTTGACCATTAGCTCCATGTAATCTTTTTTTTTTTTCATAATATTCTGTTGGAATTAAACCTTCTCTCATACAATTTTGATCTGCTCCTGTGTCTACTAAGGTTTGTGTAATAATATACAATTCATAATTAATGTTGATTCTAATGTAAACATGCCATTTTTGAAATTGAATTCTAGAGATTTCATTAATAAATGATTCTTCGGTTTCTTCAATAATTTGTAATTCTGATTTTGAGGTTGATAATTGTCCTATAGTTTCTTTAGATGCTTTTAAGCATAATAAATCTATCTTAATTTCAAAATTATCTTTTTGTAAGTCTTTGACTTGATTTTTTAGAATATTGATTTCTTCTTGCAAGTCACTTAGAGTAACTTGTGTGGGTTTGTCAAATCTTTTTAATATGTCTTTTAAATTATAAGAATCTACATCTTTTTGTTTTTCTTCAGATAAAATTAATTCTTTAAGTTTTAATAAATATTCTCTCTTAATATCTTCGTCCTGGATTTTATCGATAATATCTAATAAAAATTCTTTTGATTTACTGATAACATTTATTGACTTAGGTCTAGAGGTTGATATCATATTTATTGATTTCATTGCACAGTAGCAAGACCCCATGCAATCACAATCATTAGAATCTAGTGAAGACCACTCGTTGTTTCAGAAGAGTTTTCTTGAATTTGATAAATTATATCTTCATTATCTGTATTATAACTAGATTCTTCTTCAGAGTCCGTTTGAATAATATTTAATAATTGTTGTTTTAATTCTGAATCTATTTCTACTTTTTTAATCTGATCTTTTATTGGACATTTAGTAGCATAATGACCTTGTTGTTTACATTTCCAACGTGTGATAGGTTTTTTAGATATTTTCTTATTGGAATATTTTTTTCTTTTTATAAGGCTTATTATAAGATTTTTGTTCATGTTTATAATCTCTTTTATAATAAGATTTTCGATATTGTTTTTGTTTTTTTATCTTTTTTTGTACTTAACAGAGGAAAGTAATATTTTTTCATAATCATATTGACTATAAAATCCACTTAATTCTGTTTTCTTATGTTTTAATTCATTTTTTAATTTAGCTTTTAATTTTAAATCAGCGGAAATGATTAAAACTTCATTGTTAATAAAACTAATTAGATCTTCATAAGTTAAATCTTCATAAGGTATATTTCCATCAAATTTTTTGTATAATGCATTTTTAACAGTTTGACAGAATAATCTGGGTAGATCATCTAGGAACCTTTCTTTCTAATAGGGTTTCCTACAGTTTGTTCTTATGAACACTTTTTGTAAAAACATATCCTTATACCATCTAAAATCTTCCATGGTTGGACATCTCAAGTTTGATAATATTTCTTGTGATTTTTTCTGAAAGCTTGTTAGGTCTCCTACAAAGTTTTTGGTTATTGCATAAATTAATGTAGCTACAGTGTCTCATTCTTCTTGTTCATACTCCATTTGACTAGTATCTTCTATTTTGACTTCCTAATCTTTTTTGTTGCGTGTAATATGTGATATTTATGTGATTCTGGTAAATCATTATCCCACCAATTTATGTAATATGTGATATTGCTTGTAAGGCATACAAAAATGGAGAAATGCTTTGTTTATAGAGAAAAAATAATAAAGCTCAAATGTTTGTCTAGCTCTCATATGCCTCCTTTTTCATGAAGAGAGGTGTCCATTTACACATTTGAGGTCAATGTAATGAGTGCTTTTGCAAGTTATCTTGACACATGGGGACTACTCCTTAATCCTTATCTTAAAATGGGATAGGATTGATATAAAATATCTTTTGGAGGTGGTTTGGGTTTTTGACAGCTAATACCACATTATCTTTAAGTGCTTGTTGAACTCTGATTGGTGGTGTTGACATTAGTGTGTATTTTTGGCACAACAAACCACCCCTCCCCCCTTCTTTCCCCCGCTTTTTGGAGTGCGTAATTGCACTTCAAAAACTCATGTCTTAGATCTAAATGGCTGTTGCACTATAGGTTGTAGTCTCGAACTGAAGAGCTCAAACTATACTTGGCGTGATCAGATGCTAAGAGCTAGGATTGCAATATGAGAGCTTGGAGCGATCCGAAGCTGAGCGTGATCTAAGAACTGAAATAAAATGTCCAGTAGATGAATTCTTGGAGAGAGCTGACATTAGAAGCCCAAACGCACAGCTTAGAGGCTTTAAACAGACAAGCCAACTTAAAACAACCATAACTTTTAATCCGGGAGGAGTTTGGGAGCCTGTAAGATATCCACGGTAAGCTCATTTCGAGCTCTACATTGTAGCAAGGGGAACCCAATTGGGACCATTTTTGAGGCCAAAATCCACCATTTCGGCATGTTTTAGGGCTATTTTGGTTTTCTACGCGTTTTTTCTAATGTTGGCAGCTGGTCGTGATTTGAGAATTGAGAACCGATCACGATCTAAGAGCTGAGAACATGACTTGAGGTTGTTCACAATCTCAGAGCTAAGAGCTGATCGCGATTTGAGACCTAGGAGCTAATCGCGATCTGATAGAGGCTCGACCTGAAAGCATAAGGCGTGCGATATGAACGATCCACAGCATGCGATCTCAAGCAAATGAACAAGCTTATGAGCTTAATCAGAGAGCATAAAGAGCTCGATTTGAAGCGCATAGAGCTTTAATCTGAGGACTCAAGAGCTCTTTGCGATCTAAGAGCACAAAAAGTTCAATCATAAAGAGTGAAGCTTGGTCTGAGAACACAAGGAGTTTGATCAGAAAGCGCGAAGCTTGATCTAAGAACTCGAGATTAGCGATCTAAGCACTTGGAAGCGCGATCTGGGTGCTCGAAACCACAATCTAGCTGCTCAAAAGCACGATCTAAATGATCTGAACACATGATCTCAACAATCTTTAACGCGTAATTTGGATGATCTGAGCGTACAATCTACGATCTAGCCACATGATCTAAGAGCTTTGATGTGTACAATCTACAATCTGAGAACTCTAATACACCCGATCTACGATCTGACCACGCGATCTAAGAGCTCTAATGCGTGCGATCTACGATCTGGCCATATGATCTTAGAGTTTTGATAAGTGTGATCTGTGATCTGACCACACGATCTGAGAGCTCTGATGCATGTGATCTATGATCTGGCCACACGATCTTAGAGCTCTGATGTGTGCGATTTGTGATCTAACCCTGGATCTGAGAGCTCTAATGCATGCGATCTACGATCTGGCCACGTGATCTTAGCTCTTTGATGCATGCGATCTGTGATTTGACCACGCTATCTAAGAGCTCTGATGCATGCGATCTACGATCTGGCCATGCGATCTGAGAGCTCTTATACATGCGATCTGCAATCTGGCCACGTGATCTGAGAGCTCTAATGCGTGCAATCTACGATCTAGCCACGCGATCTTAGAGTTTTGATGCGTGCGATCTGCGATCTGCGATCTGGCCACATGATATGAGAGCTCTGATGCGTGCGATCTATGATCTAACCACGCGATCTAAGAGCTCTGATGCATGCGATCTGCGATCTAACCACCCGATTTGAGAGCTTTGCGTACGATCTATGATCTGGCCATGCGATCTTAGAGCTCTGATGCATGCGATCTGTGATCTAACCACGCGATCTAAAAAGCTCTGTTGCGTGCGATTTGCAATCTGGCCACGTGATTTGAGAGCTTTGATTCTTGCGATATGTGATCTGACCACAAGGTCTGAGAGCTCTAATGCGTGCGATTTATGATCTGGCCACACGATCTTAGAGCTCTGATACGTACAATCTACGATCTGACCATGCAATCCGAGAGCTCTGATGCATGTGATCTGCGATCTGGCCACATGATCTGAGAGCTCTGATGTGTGCAATCTACGATGTGGCCATGTGATCTGAGAGCTTTGATGTAGAATAGGCTTCAGATTTTCACATCTAATAACATGAAGATTTTGAGGCTTGCTAGAAAAACATGGAGAGTTGATGTGAATCATGCCCTCCTTCTAGCTCCAAACTATTGATGCTTAATTTTGACACTAACGACTCGCACGTACAATGTGTTAAGCTGTTCTTAGAAATTACACGTGAATGATTCATGAGAAGTATTTATGGTGCTAAGATGATATATGCTTGATGAAACATCAATAAAATATTGGCAAGAGAGATTTTTATCGTGGTTCGGATACTTAAAGTGAATCCTACATCCACTATTATTTTATTATTCTCTGACTCTTTTTCTGATATTACCTATAAGGCATACAAAAATGGAGAAATGCTTTATTTACAGAGAAAAAATAATAAAGCTCAAATGTTTATCTAGCTCTCATATGCCCAACCAGCCCCTTTTTCATGAAGAGATGTGCCCATTTATACCTTTGAGGTCAATGTAATGAATGTTTTTACAAGTTGTCTTGACACGTGGGGACCACTCCTTAATCCTTATCTTAAAATGGGATATGATTAATATAAAATATCTCTTGGAGGCGGTTTGGGTTTTCAACAGCTAATACCACCTTATCTTTAAGTGCTTGTTGAACTTTGATTGGTGGTGTTGACATTATGTGTATTTTTGGCACAACAAAACTCTAGAAAGTTTATTCACCACTAAATCGATAAAGGAAAGAATTCAATTGAATTAAATAAATAGAGTATAACCTAAAATTGCAAAATGTTTAAAAGTTTCAAAAACCAGAAAAACTTCTTCAAAGGATTTTATATTGAATTGTCCTTTTTTCTGTTTGGTATTTACAATGTATTTTGAAAACTATGTAGTATTATGGATAGCCCTCCAATTCCAAAGGTCTCTTCAACGGAGGAGAATCTAACAAATATATATAAACAAGTCAAATCTAATCAATATATATAAACAAGTCAAATCTAACATTTATGCACGATATCTAGTAAATAATTGGCTAGTTAGTAAATTCGCGTTTTATACGTGAATTATACGCCCAGTCATATAATTCGCGTATAAAACGCGAATTCTCGTATTCTATAAGCACAGCCAAATTATACACGAATTATATGCCCTAGCCGTATAATTCCCGTATAATTCGACGGTATTTTTGAAAATAAAATTATGTTATTTAATGAGCCAAAATGACGTCGTTTTAGGTGCATTTTGATCAAAATGACATCAATTTATGCTCAGTCACTTTTTACTCAAAGCGACGTCAGTCTCTTTTTGACGCCCACTTCCTTTCTCTTGTTTTTTGGCGCCCTCTTCCTCTCTTTTTCTCTTTTTTTGTGCCCTCTTCCTCTCTTCTTCTCTTTTTTGGTGTCTTTACCTCTCTTCCTCTTCAACTATTCTTCAACAAACACCACTCTTCGTCTTAGCTTCTTCTTCTTCAACTTAATGACAAATAAATTTGTTTGTTTTATTTAATAATTGGTCCGCTTCCATAATATTTGTAATAATTGATTACGAATCAAATAATATATTTTTTTATAAACTAAAATATTATAATTAAAAAAGATTTAATCATACACCTATAAAGAAAAATAGAGAATGATTAATTCAATGATCATAAAAAATACTAAAATTAGGATTAATATTACCGTATTTTTCAAAACATATTATTGACAATATATCGTATTAAACCCGTATATACCCGTACCGTATTTTTTTCGTATCCTAATTTTAAGACCGAATTGTTATAAACGTATTTTTCACCATTTGCCATATCATTCTCGTAAAATTCCCGTACCTTTTTTTTACCGTACCCGTATTTACTAACTATGAATAATTGTTGTATCAATCATTTCCTATTTGACTTACAATTCTAACATAGAATTGGTATCTTTCTATTTCTACATATGTATAGGAGGATTATTTTCTTAAGAAATTAAAAAAAAAAAAAAATTGGTATATATTCTTCTCCTTCACACGAAAATAATGTATGAAAAAAATTATCTTTTAACCACCACTAGGTGACCTAATGGTAAAAGAGAAAATGAAGATCTAATATTGTCTCCCAAATTCTGGAGCTCTTACCCGGCTGGTAGTTTCATGGTCTCCAATAATTAGTTAATATGTATACAAGCTGACCTGGATACCTCCGGTCATAAAAAAAAAATATATATATATCTTTTTCTCATGCCTATATTTACAGTTTTTCCACCTTTTTTTTTATTGGGTAAAAGCCTCAAGATGTCCCTACAATGGAAGGTATGAGACTAATTCTCGATCAGGTCTTGGGTAAATGCACCTAGCCACAAGCTGGTTCCAGTGAAAGTCAAACCCCTAATATTACAGGTAAATTTCACCTACTGAAAATTCAGTTACCAACTAGACCATAACTCATAGTTGTTTTTCCACCTTACTATTGCATTATAATTTATGCTTTCACAAATGGCAATTTGTGATACAACTCAACAAAGACAACATGGAATTATTGGATTTGGTTGACTTTAAATGGGGTAGTCAGATTCTAATAGGAACCCATTTAATTAATAAGTTCTAATACATATATATGACCTGTTTACCATATTATATTAATCAACATTTTTAATTAGCAGGGTAATTATTTTTATTAACTTTTTTAATTATCATGATAGAGAATTTTTTTGTGGTCAAATTTTTTATTTCTATAATTATGCTATACTTCATAGATTAATATAATGAAGTTTATTAAACAGAATTGAAGTGTTTGATTTTGTATGAAAAAAAATATATAATTGGGGCCGTTTGGATCGGGGGTAAATAAGATAACGGGGATAATCTTCATTTATTTTACAAGATTCCTGTGTTTGGTTTACAAGTAATAAAATATTATGAGAATCTTTTATTGTAAATAGTGTTAACTAATGGTAATATGGGAGGTAATCTTATTACCTTGTTAGGGAGTATTATTAAAACATTATTGGGGTAATATGATTTTTCTACCCATTTGCCCTTAATTAAAAACCATTTCAGACACAATTGTCCTCAAATGTCTACCAAATGACAATTACACAACCCCCCTACATTTGAGAAATTAGCTAAAACACCCGAGCCACAAAAAAGTTTAAAAGCTAGTAAAATACCCCCACCCACCCAAGACCACTGCCGGCCATGATCCACCACCGTTGACCGTCTGTGTCAGTCACCATAATGGTACACGATCGGCGGGATTTGGCCGGTCGTGCGCTACTAAGGCCTTTCACGGCCAGATCTGGCGTTTCTATGGCCATTGTTAGTAAACGGTCCCGTATACGCAGCGGAAACAAAAACAAATAATTCAGGGATCGTTTACATGAGCCAAGATTAAGGGTATAATTTTACAATTTTATCATAATAAGAATCTGCAGAAATATTAAACATGAGTCAAGAGAAACAAACGCACGTTGGAGGCTCCACCAAATTTGTTAACGAATGTTTTGCTACCGATCCAAGTGTAGGATCGAACCCACGTAGTCCACACGAAGACAATCTCAAAAGAACCAAAGAGGGATTTGCCAGATCATCTTTGGCTTCAAGATTAAGAAGAAAGGAAAATCAATTAAATTGATTTCTAGGCAAAATGAATCTGCCGTGGGAGAGTCAAGATTGGGGCTGCTATGTTTTGGTTTTATAAAGAAAAATGAACTAAAATGAATTAACCATATTTCTTTTACATTTAACTTTTCTTTTATAGTAAAACCTTAATGGCTTATTCCCATATGGAATAGGTTTGGGCTCCAACCCAAATGCCCCATGTTGCCAAACACTCCCAATTTGATTTGTTTTAATTTCCATCATTATCTCAATTAAAATCAATTAATATATATTAACATTTAACAATAATGATAATATATTTAAATATGTGCGAACACACATTTAAACGTAATTTTACTTATTCAATTTTTCTAACAAATTAAATAAAGGTTACGACCTAAGCAAATTTAATTGCACTGTAGAATTACCAAAATACCCTTTCGCCTTAAAAGATGAAAACGCCCTTCTTTCTTTTTGGATCTTAAATTATCTTCTATGTGTGTGACCTATAGGCTCCTCATCATATCGGCAGTGTATAGTATCGCGACTAACACCAATTAATCGTCTCACTAAACACAGACCAAGATTGGCCCCTAGCAAGGCATCATGGCCACCTGATAGATTCGGATTCAGCAAAGTAACTACCTGACAATGAGATGGTTACCGTGCAATTCGATCCTTTCATCATACGTTATCTCTACGAGACGAAGGCATAGAAATAGTGTCAACCTTCGGTTACTCTCGATATTATGTATTCAGTTGCTAGACCAATGACCCGTATTATAAACTGGATAGAGCAACAACTCAATCCCACTGTGATCACAGTTTTAGTGTCATTGCCATATACTGAATTGCGTCGTGAGATAACTTCTCCCGTACTCGGGAGTGATGAATCCTCTGTCAATCCACCATAGTCTTGATACACTCCTCGATCCAGCCAATCACCACCGTATTGACAGCTCTGAAAAGAACTGCGTTAGGCTAGTGTCAAACTACACCAATCGGTGCACAAGGCGTCCGGTGATCTCAAGTCTAAGGATCACATGCACTACCATTCGTTAGAGGATTTGTTCCATAGACACTAGGGTTACCATCCATATGGAATCCTCTCGGTGGGTCACCCAGTGAACTTGCTGCGGTGTAATCGCCTACAACAAGCACCCATGTGTTGCACCAGGTTGTCACCAAACAACATTGACAAATGAGATTAGTCACTGCCTTTCGACAGGGTCGTTCAACACTATGATAACCTTATGAGATATTCGTGCCCTCTTACTTGTAATAATCCGAGGCTACTGGGACGTTTCTAGAATGGCCACCATATGTGCTCATAGGGTTCTCACTATCAAGATTTGAAACACTTGATACCCTTGTCACGGTTCTACCATTCTAAGGACATATATCAATACATATTGCAATAATAATGATTTACGCGATATAGAATAAAATGTCTTTTATTGATTAATGAACATTATTACAAAGAGTCAATTCTACAATAATTGATTGGCTCTAGGGCATCTACTCTAACAATCTCCCACTTGCACTATAGCCAATCATTCATGTATTTAATACCAAATGATCTCAAGGGCCTGTCTTTGCTGCGACAGAGGCTTGGTTAGTGGATCTGTGAGATTGTCATCAGTATGCACTTTACTAATCTGCACGTCTTTCCTCTCAACTATCTCTCTGATGAGATGGAATTGTCTGAGTATGTGTCTAGATTTCTGATGAGACTGTGGTTCCCTAGCTTGAGCAATTGCTCCACTGTTGTGACAATAGATGTCTATAGGATCAACAATTGTAGGAACCACACCAAGTTCTGTAATGAACTTCTTAATCCAGACTGCCTCCTTGGCCGCATCCGACAATGCAATATACTCAGCCTCTATTGTAGAATCCGCTACAGTGCTTTGCTTGGAGCTTTTCCAACTCACTGCACCCCCATTGAGACAAAATACAAACCCTGATTGTGATCGATAATCATCTTTGTCCATTTGGAAACTAGCATCACTGTATCCTCTTACAGTGAGCTTATCTTCCTCCTCTATAAACCAAGAACATATCCTTAGTCCTCTTCAGGTACTTAAGAATGTTCTTGACAGCCATCTAGTGACGCTCACCTAGATCTGATTGATATCTACTACAAGTGCTCAAAGCACATGAGACATCAATCCGAGTACATAGCATGGCATACATGATGGATCTAATTGCTAACGCATATGGGATCCTCTTCATCCTATCTCTCTCATCTTCTGTTTTAGGACACAATTCCTTAGAGAGATAAACACCATGTGACATCGGAAGAAATCCCTTCTTGGATTCTTCTATACTAAATCTTTTAAGTACTTTGTCAATATATGTACTCTGACTTAGGCCAAGCAACCTACGCGATTTATCACGATAGATCTTTATACTAAGGATGTAGGCTGCTTCCCCTAAGTCCTTCATGGAGAAGCACTTGGATAACCAAGCTTTATCGACTGCAAGTTCGGTATGTCATTCCCGATCAGAAGTATGTCATCGACATAAAATACTAGGAATGCTACTACGCTCCTACTCACTTTCTTGTAAACACAGGGCTCATCTTCGTTCTTGATAAAACTGAATTCTTTTACGGCTTCATCAAAACAAATGTTCCAACTCCTTGAAGCTTGCTTGAGTCCATAAATAGATCTATGCAACTTGCATACCTTATTGGTTTGACTATCAAGAACGAAACCATCAGGTTGTGTCATGTACACATCCTCCTCAAGGTTTCCATTCAAGAAAGCAGTTTTGACATCCATTTGCCAAATCTCATAGTCATGATATGCAGCAATTGCAAGCATCATCCGGATGGATTTAATCATGGCAACCGGCGAAAAGGTTTCTTCATAGTCAATGCCATGAATTTGTTTGAAACCTTTGGCAACCAGCCGTGCTTTATAAGTGTGCACATTGCCATCCATGTCAGTCTTCTTCTTGAAGACCCATTTACACCCTATGGGTTTTACCCCTTCAGGTGGTTCCACCAAAGACCACACTTGGTTCTGGTACATGGAGTCCATCTCAGATTTCATGGCTTCAAGCCATTTAATGGAATCTAGATCTGATATAGTGTCTTCGTAGGTTCTAGGTTCATCGTCTTGGTAGACCAGTACGTCACCATGTTGAGTCACGAGATAACCGTATCTCTCGGGCTCATGGCATACTCTCCCAGATCTACGTAGCTCCTGTGCTACCTGAGGTGGTTCACTTTGATCCACAAGTTGTGGAGTAACCTCCTCATGATGCTTAACCACTTCCTGTGGCACATCATCCCGTCCTTCGTCTAGTATATCTTGTGGTTCTAGAACTTCATCAAGTTCTACTTTTCTCCCACTAGTACTTCTTAGAAAATATTCATTTTCTAGGAAGACACCAGGTCGAGCAACAAAAATTTTACGCTCTTCTAGGTGGTAGAAATAGTATCCTTTGGTCTCCTTTGGATACCCCACAAATATACATTTACAGGATTTTGGACCCAGCTTGTTCGAGGTTAATTTCTTAACATAAGCTTCGCAACCCCAAATCCTTAGATAAGACAAGTTGGGCTTTCGCCCACTCCATAGCTCATATAGAGTCTTTAGACCTTTGGAATTTGAAGCAGAGGTGTCAAAAGTTACCACTAGGCGATAATCGGCTTGTGGTGGCAAGCCTTGCTCATAAGCGGACGTTGCTTTTGATCCTTTGATATCGCTCTTCCTATCATTGTGAAGCGAATTCACCAAGTGTTGGATTGTTCACCCACCAATAAGGGAACGTGAGGGTTTAGGACCGTCCGTGAGACAAAAGGTTAGTTTTACCCTACGATGAAGCGTCCGTAATAGTAATTTAACCTAGTACGAGAGGAACCGTTGATTCGCATAATTGGTCATCGGCGCTTGGTTGAAAAGCCTGGCGCGGCTTACCGTGCTGGATTATGACGAACGCCTCTAAGTCGAATCCGGGCTAGAAGCGACGCGTGCGCCCGCGCCCAATTGCCGACTCGCAGAGGGGACCTCCCTGGCCCCGGTCCCCGGAGGCACATGTCGTTGGTGAAGCCCCCGTGGCGGAAGAGACGCGAGGGCCGCCTTGAATCGTAATTCCCACCGAGCGGCGGGTAGAATCCTTTGCAGACGACTTAAATACGCGACGGGGTATTGTAAGTGGCAGAGTGGCCTTGCTGCCACGATCCACTAAGATTCAGCCCTATGTCGCTCCGATTCATCCCTCCCCCTCAATCTCAATCGATCCCTCTCGATCTTGTCCCTCCCTTACTCGACACTTGTAAATTTTCTCCGGTATCGTCCCAGAGGTCCTCGACCATACCATAAGAATCAAATCATGGAATCGTGAAAAAACTTCTAAGTCCAAGAGAGGACAAGGGTCTTTCGCTGAAGGTGATTGCGCTGCCCATCACTTGGCTGATTTTGCTGCCCATGAGCCAAGGCATGGGCGAGGCGCACCCCTCGGTTGCGTGGTGCTCCACAGGGAAAATCGCCCACGGCAACGGCAGCATCCCCTGGTTCCGCTTGGCGGGAGCACGGAAAATCTACCCACGGCTCGCGCGCAGCCTTTGTTGCTTGCGGGAGGGAGGGACCTTGGCTGAATGATGCCAAGGCATGGGCAAGCCAGGCATCCCCTCTTGCGCTCAGGTAAACTACCCACGCATGCACAGTGACATGCATAATAAATATTTACATGACCGCAGCTTGAACCCTTGTCCTCAGAGTCAAAATCTAAGTGAACCACTTGGGTAACTCCATGATTTTGAGACTATTGCCTCATTATATATGTGTTATTTATATTTCAAATAACTCCGATTATCAAAAAACTTGTAGCGTTCGCAGCTTGAACCTTTGTCCTTGGAGTCAAGATCTAAGTGAACCTTTTAACCACCTGGGTAACTCCATGATTTCGGGATTATTCCCTCATTATATATATGTGTGTTATTTGCATTTCAAATAACTCCGATTACCCAAAAATTTGCAGGGGCGCAGCTTGATCCCTTGTTCTCGGGATAAAAGTCTAAGTGAAGCTCTTGACCACTTGGGCAACTACATGATTTTCACATCATTGCCGCATCATTATATATATTAGTTATTTATATTTCAAATAACTCCAATTATCCTAAAATTACATCCAATACCATATTTGGATATGAGAGATACGGCTTTGCTTGTGAAATCGAAATTTTATTTATTTCCTTAATGAAAAAATAAGCTCCGAAAATGTGATTTTAAGAAAAACCTTATTTTTTACCTGAAAAACTCATTTTTTGGGCTCTTCAGAAGCCCCCAAGCTCCTTTGGAGCTTGCCCACCATATTCTACGTCCAAATCCGTGCGGTTTAAAAAAAAAAATCACCCCGATCGGACGTCGGATCGCAAAGTTATCGCCTTCCGAACATTTTCCGACAATCCAAACCCCCTAGGGGGTTCTTTGAAAAAACGGAATAACCTAGGGGGGTCCTAAAATTGTTTCATACATATAAGTTAACATCTCTCAACCCTAATTTCTGAAATTTTTTAACGATTCCACACCTTGTAGAGCGAACTGTCAATGCTGTGGAGGTTGCTGCCAGTCTTTGATTTTGATGAGTTTTAGTTTCAAAGGCGCCCAAAAATTTCCTGCCAATCTTGGTGTGTATTGTGCCCGCTTACAAAATGCAATTTGATGGCCTGCTTCATAAGTCGTACCTTCCTTCACTTCTTCCCTTTGGCTGTGACATTTTGTGATCTGGCTAGAATATCACGTTTGGGCTACAAAAGAGGGAAAAGAAAAAGGCTTCACAGTAAGAATTGCCCGCTCAACTTTATTGGTTTCGTGTAGTTGGTCGTTCGATACATCTGTTTGCATTTTGCGAGTATATTGAATTGATTAGTGGAATTCTTATTTTATTTTCTATTAATTTTAGAGAATGGTATATTTGAATTGTGGTATATACATTAATCGGCAGATTTTGAACTTTGTTCGGGCGTTTTTTCAAAAAAAGGATTTTGGCGTATGCGCAAGGGCAAAAAGCACTTGCATTTGCCCTTGGCCAAGGCACCAAGGACATTTTACAGCTTAAAATCCGATAGTTGGGCTTTTGGTGCCCACATTAACCTCCTTCCGAAAAAATGCTTGATTTGAACCCCCACCTTGGTGCTTAGCAAAATATTTTAATTAACCTCCTTTTTTGAAAAAAATGCTTGATTTCAACCCCCAACCTTGGTGCCCAAGAAAATATTTTTTAATTAGCCTCCTTCCGAAAAAAATGCTTGATTCAACCAAAGCCTTGGTCCCCATCGAAATCAGCCACGGCCGCGCAGAGATGCAGACACGGCCGCGCGCACGCAGCCATGCCCGCCGCGGCACGCAGCCACGCCACGCACCCTCCACGCCGCGCACGCAGACACGGCGGCCGCCAAGGCAGCAGCCATGCCCGCGCGCACGCAGCCACGGTGTTGGCGCAAGACGCAGCCACGCCGCGCACGCACGCAGCCACGCCGCAGCACGCACACGCCTACGCGCACACACCTGCCCTATGCCCGCACAAGACGCAAGCAGCCACGGCCGCCGTCTCACGCGCCATATGGCCACGCCGCGCACGCAGCCACGCCACGCCACGGCCGCCGCGCGCACGCAGCCATCGCCTGCGGCGCAGCGACGCACACGCCAAGCGCCATGCAGCCACGGCCACGCGTGCACGCGCACCTAGCCTCAGGGCCCTCCCACGCAAGCAGCAGCCTACCGCCAGGCCACGCACACGCCAGTGGCCGCAGCTAAGCTGAGCCAAGTTTGCCACAACCTTACACGACGCAGCGCCACGCCTCACGAAGCACACAAGTGACATGCCCGCGCAGCAGTATGTGCTACGCCCGCGCTGCAGCAAATGCAGCCACGCCCCACGCGCAAGCAGCCCACGCCCTGCCGCACATGCAAGGCTCGCATGCTGGGCAGCTTTACCCGAGCGCAAGAGGGGATGCCTGGCTTGCCCATGCCTTGGCATCATTCAGCCAAGGTCCCTCCCTCCCGCAAGCAACAAAGGCTGCGCGCGAGGTCGTGGGTAGTTTTCCCGCGAGCAGCCAAGCGACCGAGGGGATGCCTGCCGTTGCCGTGGGCGCTTTCCGTGAGCAGCCACGCAATCAGGGAGGGCCGCCTGCCCGCCCATGCCTGCTCATGGGCAAAGAAAATCAGCCAAGTGATGGGCGCGCAATCACCTTCAGCGAAAGACCCTTGTCCTCTCTTGGACTTAGAAGTTTTTTCACGATTCCATGATTTGATTCTTATGGTATGGTCGAGGACCTCTGGGGCGATACCGGAGAAAATTTACAAGTGTCGAGTAAGGGAGGGACAAGATCGAGAGGGATCGATTGAGATTGAGGGGGAGGGGAGGGAATCGAGCGACATAGGGCTGAATCTTAGTGGATCGTGGCAAAGAAGGCCACTCGCCACTTACAATACCCCGTCGCGTATTTAAGTCGTCGCAAAGGATTCTACCCGCGCTTGGTGGGAATTACGATTTAAGGCGCCTTTCGCGGCCTTCCTTCCGCGGGGCGGGGGCTTCACCAACAACACGTGCCTCCTGGGGACCGAGAGGTCCCTACCGCAGGTCGGGCAATCGGGCAGACGCACGCTGCCACTCTAGCCCGGATTCGACTTAGAGGCGTCACCATAATCCAACAAGACGGTAGCGGCGCCATCGCTTTTTAACCAAGCGCGATGACCAATTGTGCGAATCAACTGGCCTCTCATGCTAGGTTGAATTACTATTACGACGCTGTCATCGGGTAGGGTAAAACTAACCTGTCTCACGACGGTCCTAAACCCTCTCCATGTTCCCTATTGATGGGTGAACAATCCAACACTTGGTGAATTCGCTTCACAATGATAGGAAGAGCGACATCGAAGGATCAAAAGCAACGTCCGCTATGAACGCTTGGCTACCATGCCGCTTATCCCTCCCCGTGGTAACTTTTCGACACCTCTAGCTTCAAATTCGAAGGTCTAAAGGATCGATAGGCCACGCTTTCACGGTTCGTATTCTGATCGAAAATCGAATCAAACGAGCTTTTACCCTTTTGTTCCACACGAGATTTCTCTCGTTAAGCTCATCTTAGGACACCGCGTATCTACAGACTTTGATGGCACATAGTTCAAAACGTGAGTCACAGTTTTTACGATAACCCCAAAATGATGCAGGTAAATCACTAAAACTCATCATGGATCTAACCATGTCAAGTAAGGTCATATTCCTTCTTTCTGACACTCCATTGTGTTGGGGTGTATAAGGAGGGGTAAGTTGTGATACTATCCCATATTCCTTCTAGTCACGAAAACCAAAACCCCGAGCTTAAGTATTCACCTCCTCGATCCGACCGAAGAGCTTTAATACTTTTGCCCAACATGTTCTTTACTTCATTTCTGAATTCCTTGAATTTATCAAAGGCTTCAGATTTATGTCTCATAAGGTAGACATAACCATATCTACTAAAATCATTAGTAAATGTGATGAAGTATGAATATCCACCTCTGGCTTCAACTGTTAGTGGACCACATACATCACTATGGATGGTGCCTAACAGCTCAGCTTTCACCTTGTTTTGTGAAAGAAGACTTGGTTATCGTGCCTAACAGGCATGACTCGCATACCTCAAATGACTGAAAGTCAAAAAGGTCCAAAACTCCATCCCTTTGAAGTTTTGCAATGTGGGTCTTATTAACATGACACAATCTATAGTGCTAGAGATATGTCTGGTTTTGATCGCTATGTTTAGCTCTCTTGGTTTCAACATTGAGAATATCTTTATTATTTAAATCAAGAACATATAATCCATTATATAACCTTGCAATTCCAAATAGAATACCATTCAAACTAAAGGACAACAATCCATTATATATCTCAAAATGATACCCCATATTATCCAAAGCGGATAATGAAATAATATTTCTAGAAATAGAAGGTACGTGATAACAGTTATGTAGTTCCAATAACAAGCCCGTAGGCAAAGATAAACAATAAGTTCCTATAGCCAATGCAGTTAAATGTGCTCTATTTCTAACTCGTAGATCTACCTCTCCCTTGGCGAGCACTCTACTCTGCCTTAGTCCCTACACATCAGTACAAATATGAGTACCACATCCTGTGTCAATGACCCAAGATGTTGAGGGAGAGAAATTAATCTCAATCATAAAGATACCTGAAGTCATAGCCTCTGACTTCTTCTTGCTTACGAGGAAAGCCTTGCAGTGTTTCCTCTAGTGGCCAGGCTTGCCACAAAAGAAGCAGACTACCTTGCCCTTCCCTATGCCACTCTCAGGCCCAAGAGCAACCTGTCCTTTAGGCTTGGGCTTGGGCTTGGGTTTTCGTTTTCCCTTGGCCTTACCCTTGTTGTAACCGCCCTTTGGTTTCTTAGGGCAAAGAACCAAGAAATGAAAGCGAGCTTGGACTTTTTCAAGTCCGCTTGCGCCTTAAGCATGTTCAAGTTCGACAGGGGGTTTTGTTTTCCATCGTGTTCATATTGAAATTCATTATGAACGGAGTATAAAAGTCAGGCAAAGATTGCAGAATTAAATACATTTGTAATTCTGCATCCAAGCCACATCCTAAAGTCTCAAGCCTCTCTATGTGCTCAATCATCTTGAGCACATGAGGACCAACTTGGGCTCCCTCAGTTAGACGACTCCCAAACAGTGCTTTCGACACCTTGTATCTCTCATGTCAAGCATTTGTTTCGTAAAGCTCCTTGAGGTGTAGAATGATGAAAGAAGCATCCATATTCTCATGCTGCTTTTGCAGCATAGGTGTCATCGGTGCTAACATCAAGCATTGAACGCTATCAGCATCATCAAGGAACTTTTAATAAGTATCCTTAACTTGAGTGGCATCAGATCGCTCACCATGTATGGCTTTTCAAGGATATACAATTTCTTTTCTCGACTTGAGTATAATCCGAAGATTACGATACCAAGATGAGAAATTGGATCCATCCAACCCTCGTTTTCTTTCGATTATCGGTCGTAGGTTCATAATGCTCATTTTGGTGAATCTACAATTGCAGAAAAGATAAAGTTATTATAAAGTTCATTATTATTTAATATGGTCTTTTATTAAACGATGCTCCCATTATTTTACTCAAGCCAATAGCCCTCACTATTAACTCGGGAAAGCCAGTTGACTTTCCTAGTGGACCGAGATCCCATCATGCCCATTTCAAACCTTCGCTTTGGCGAACAAGCCAAAATGAGTTGATTAGGTAGGCCAACAAACTTAATCCACACCAGTTGATAGCTCCCACTATCAACCTCAAATGTGAGAAAGCCAACAAGCCAATCACATAATCCAATGGCTCCAACCATTGTCCTCAAGTATGATTCTCAGTATCAGTAGAGTGGACACTACATGTCACCACGTACACATAATATATGTACTGCTCCACTATGCCTATGACGCGTTTATCAACCTTCGCTTTGGCGAACAAGCAAAACCGTCATTTCAAGTCTAACCATCACCATTAAGGAAAACTCTAATGTATTTTAACCTCCCATTGGTAGAAATGTACCCTTCGCTTTGGCGAACAAGGTTTCGACGAACATTGGTTTGATTAAAACCATGGTGATGGAAGGCTTACGTGACTTAATATAATTCAGTTGAGGGGTTTGTTATTTAATGTCTCATCATATTATTATCTTTGTTAGAATGACATTGTTTGACATGTTATTAAACATTCAACCTTAGCATGCATTCTAAACAAAAATAAATGTGCCAATACATGGCCCAACTAAAACCGATTTCCTCAAGCCTAAAGGAATTGGTGGGTCACCTAGGGGTCCTGTAATAAACATCTTGAGTCTTCAAGTTTGCTCCGTCTTCAAGTACATTACAAAAAATATCGTTCTAAATTTACAATAAATAATTATACAAATTCTTTATATCAATAAATTTAGAAACAATTTACATTCGAGGGGAATTAGATGAGAAGAGAATGTACATCGAGAAGAGGAGAAAGGCAGGACATGCAGGCCCTATTTAATAAAATACAACCATACATACCTTAAAAAAATATTTAAAACATTCACCCTAAGGTCTAAGGCTCATGTACCGGGCACCATGCAATATACAAACAAGTACAAAGCATACATTTAAAAAACAATCAATTTTTGAAATTAGTGGGTTAATTTTTATTTACCCCCTGACAATTTGCAGTCTACGTTTGGTCCAAAAGTTTTGAAACTTTGCATTTTAGCCCCTGCACACTCAGGAGTGCGCTCGCTGAAGCGATGAGTTAGATCGCTGTGGCGTGCGTTGGTTATGCTGACATCCATGCTCTACGTACATTCGCGGCGGCGATTTGGTACAGCACACATCCGAAGGACGATCGTCGCGGCGATGGGTTATATTGCTGCGACAAGCACTGTTTTTGTACGGCGCTCGTCCAGAGGACGATTGCCGCGGCGAGCGCTGGTTCCGTCACCAGCGCTAGTTTGGACAACGCTCGCTACGGCGATGGGTTATATCACCACGGCGAGCGTACACAGATCGTAGCTCGGACTGCTTCATACAAAGAACCAAAAACACTCTAACAGATTTTGCAATCAATCAAACAC